>APFE031644192.1:142291-308465 GCA_000404065.3 Pinus taeda
GGTCCATGGTATTGGACACAATGGTTTTCAATCCATGGTATTGGATGCTTCGGCGTGTATAAATATGTATTATAACATTGAAAGGAACATAATGAAAAATCAAGCTGGTAGTCCCAGTTTTGGGATCCAAGGGAAAATCTCTATGTATATGTGTTTTATGTGTTATGCTCTCGCAATGTTTATTTTATGTTTTTTAGAATTCGTATGCATGTAATTTTTGTATGGGGTTAAAACCTACAGTTGAACTTCAGTGGCAGAAAGGAAAGAAGCAACATCAAGAGAAGAAAAGGAAACAATGGAATGACATGCAACAACAATGAGGAGAGTAGCAAAAAAGAGCTAAGAAGTTGTAAGAAAGAGTGTAAGGCAATAATTCAAATTTCCATGGATGTCACAAGAAGAATCAACAGAGGTCCTTTACCCCTCAAGGAAAAAGCCCTCATATAAAAAGTATATTCAGTCTTCAAATGCTCCTTTATGGATATTGTTTTTTTTGCAATAATTTTGGACATAAAGCCACAGATTGTAAATGGCATGCAAGAAAATAATTCATTTTGGGAAGCAGCAACCCAAGAATTTGCAGAGTAGCCAAGAGAAAGTATGTTGGCAGTGATAGGACTTTTAACAAGAATTTTGTTAAGAATAGTAACTCCTCTGCCCCATTTTGATGCTATGTCAAATGCTATCATTGTGGCAATCTTGGGCACAAGAGAAAAAATTTGTAGATATAAGAAGAAATGGCATGATTCTTGGCATATGCATGCAAATGTAGCAGCTTTGAATTTTAAGAGAAGAAGAAACAGTGGAGTAAAGAAATACAATTTTTTCTTTAGTGCTCAGTATCAAAAGAGCAATATGAGAAGAGGAGGAAGAAATCATAAGAATGATCCTCCTTCTCTTATAGCAGACCCATCTGTAAGGCATAAAAGCAGAAGGAAGACTTGGGTAAAGAAAAAGAAGTTGAAGGAGAAGATTCATCTAGTCATGCACAACAGGAAGAAAGCCCAAACATGGGAAAAGAATAAGTTGGAAAGTAATGCTCCTATCAGGACTCGACCATTGAAGGTTTGGAAAAACAAGGAATATTATTACAAATATAAATTATAAAAAAAGAAAATATAAATATAAATAATGAAAGGATGATTATGTTAAATAGTCATTAAGTTAGGTGAAAAGGACACCTGCCTATCATATATGTGGGTCCTCATTGTAACATTCGAACATAAATTATACATTTTACATATAATAAATTCTTATTACAAAATACCTCTTGTGTATTATTACATTCAAGGCAACAAGCTACAGGTTTTGCCGCTTCAGTGGTATCAGAGCCATGCCTCACAATATAATCATGCAAGTCTTTGAACGTTGTTCGTTGCACAATGTGCCATTACATTCACATCCTAAATGTGTTGAGCAATTTAGTAAAATTCAAGAAGCATTTCAGCGTTTAGAAAAATCATGTGCCAAAGTTATAGCATGTTTCGAGAAAAGTTATGCAGAAATCGATAATAAGGAAGATGATGATTCTGACGAAGCTGGTCTTGATATGGATGAGAATGATATAGATCAAGATGATGATCCAAATGAAGGTGATGTGGATGAGGATTATCTTGAGAAACAAGGAGATGTACAATACCATAACAATGAAGAATGTGTTGTCAATGAAAAACTACCATATTTGGCTCTTGAGAAAGAGTGGGTTGTTGTAGATATCGACAATGAAAGGATATTAGATTTATCCTTGTTGAAAGAAGATGTCAATGAAAAATGGTCATCGGTGTTTTCGATGTCTCTAGAGAAAAAGGAGGTTTTTGAAGATGTGGAGAATGTAAATGCCTTCGAGAAAACAGCCATGGCTTGGACTCAAAATAATGTTCAACTAAGTTAAGAACTGATTGGGGATGGGCTCAAGGTGGATGAAAAATCACCCAATGATTTATCTATGCTTGGAAACATGGAGTTAAAAGTAGATGCTTGGTTGAAATCAACGGAAACCTTTAGAATTACATAATATGTGACAAGGGGCAAGGATTATTATGTCAATCTCTCACCTGGGAATTGGAATTATTTTGCAGTAGTTCATAATGAGAAGAAGAATTCAAAGTTGGAGGCCACACATATTCAAAAATCTAGAGAAATTTATTGTAAAGTAGTGGCACAAAGGTCAGGCAATGTGTATGTTGCAAATGATGTAGTTGTTGCGCAGGCTGAAAAGGGTATATTTGATGTTTCAAAGGACATTTTTACGCAGCTGCAAGAAATTGTAGTAGCTAAAATTCTGAGAAACGTTTCACCAAAAGTAAAGGAGGCTTTGGAAGGTTGCCCCAATTGCAGTGATTGTGGAAGGCTTGACACTCATGTGAGGAAGTCCACAAATATCCCATGTTTTATATGTTCGAGTTGAGGAAATTGGCAGAGGTGAACACTGGCGGTATGCTTGTCAAGTCATAATTGATGCTTTCATAGACGCAAGGATTATGTTGGAGAAGGATTTTAGGAGACCCTGGAAATTACATGCAACGGTAATAAACACCATTCGTATAAAAATGATAAAGTTCCAAAGAAACAAGGGGAATATTTCCTTTGATTCTCGACCTATATTGGAGCATGATGGTCACAATGATTGGGTTGAATACGTGATTTCTGAAGCCCATTTGTCTCATAAATTTTTGTACGATGAAAATGGGTACTATCAGTATTGTGCATCCACTGCATTTCCATAAATTGGTAGGGAATATTTTGTGGAAATTGTTGAGGAAACTTCAAAGGAGAAAGTTGAGACAGCCATAATTGTTGAGGTGACCTTTGAGGAAGCTACTGCGTAGGGGACAGCTGACGAAAGTGATGTGGAGGAAACTGTTGTAGCAGAACATAGTCAAATGGAAGAATTCATTGTAAAATACGAAACCCTTGTGCAGAGACCACACTATGACATTCTAGGTCAATGTTGCAGTGACCCTCCATGCGTCTATAGAAATTGTCAAAAGAATATTAAGAAGGAAACTACTTAAAAGACTCTAAAATCAATCATGGAAGTTATAGAGCTGAGAAATGAAGACAAGTAAAATCTAAAACTAGCCATAATAGTCGTAGTCATATAATATTGACATTGACTATAGAAAGCAGTCCCTATGGAGAAAATAAAGGGGAGGAAGATGTCACCCTATCTCAATGGAATCTCATTGACCTTACAGCCTCTTGTGGTGCAAGTAAATTTTCAGTGTGGACACAAACAATTCCTCTAGCCTGAGAGAGCAAGTCTAGCCACAAACACACAATCTATGGAAAGCTTCCTTAAGCTAGAATCAAATAAGAGGGCATACCTCTTAGAACATTATTCTACTTGATGTTGATCATGCTTCCTTACTCTAGCTACTTTATGTTTCCTTCCTTTGAATACCTGAAACAAGCAAACAAACAACAACAACAAATGTGATAGCATACAAATTGCATTTAGCCTACTTAACAGGTCAAGGAACATTAGGCCATCAAATGTAAGATAACGTTTCAATGTAGGAAATCAATCAATAGTTGTATTCATATAAGTTCAAAAAGAGATTATGACCGATGCCTTGACGTTGCTATTCTCCTCCAACGTATTTGGCTTCCCACACTTCTGCTAACATCACATGGAGATCCCCAACAATGGAATTTTGTTGTCTCAAACCAAACCAAACACACTATTCTCCCTCAAACATAGACTACAGAGCTACAAGTTATAGACGTCCTGTTGATTATTCAAGCTCCAAAAATACTAATACTTAAACTAGTGAAGCTTGTAAAAGGATGGATTTATATAGCTTGGATATAGGGGAGATGGTTCCTCTTATCATGGGAGAAAGATTTATCTCTTAGGTTGGCTCCATCCTAATCGAGGAAAGGAGCCCAAACTGACTTCCTCGGCTCCATCCATCCCAACCATTTACCAAACTTGCGTTACAAAGCTTCTAGACCTGGAGGCTTCGACTCCATATTTAAAAAACTTACCAAAAGAGGATTGGCGTGACTGAGAAAAGGCTCAGTAGCATCGTACGGCACTAGTCCTAGTTTTAATCTCTACAAATTGGGACGAGGAGAAAACTGGACATTAGTGTCGATCTGTAAACTGGGGTAAAAGGAAGATTCTTATGAAATGATGCAAAAGGGAATCATCCTGCTCATGAAGAGGGAGATGATGGGAGTTTCTTCATGATAGGAAAGCATGTAGGGTTCACTGTGGAGGTCCTCCAATATCATGGAATAGGGAGTATAGGGACAATGACAAAATGATATGTAATAGATGCCCCCGTGAAGGCTAAACTAGAGTGAGGGGTGAAATGCTTTACAATTAGATGCGGGGAACCAAAGTCCATCGTTGGAAAACCTACAAGCAAGCATAGATACATATACATCATGGAAAACTCTGAAAAATGATACATGAATCATGGTATGGACGCAGCCATCCAGAGAATGATTACGTAAATGGATCCAAGGCATGGGCACAACCATCCAATAGAGAGGATCATATCAAAACCAAGGTATGGTCACAACCATCCAATAATGAGAAGGATCACATGTAACAACTCATGGTATGGTCGTACCCATCCATCTAAAAGAGGCATGTATATCAGCATGATCATGTCACATCGCCTTGCAACCTAGACTTGTGTAATCTGAGCAAAGGGTCTTGCGCTCCAACACAAGCCGATCAAAGTACAAATCCTAACATGTGAATGAATGTGTTGAAGTCGAACATACTAGAAATTCACTTGATTACTGGTCAATGATCTGAACTATTAACAAGCATGAGAGAAACCACCAATAATGATAATGGCTCTCAAGGCACTAGTAGCACAGTTCACAGAATGTGAATAAAGGAATTGAAGTCAAACACCTGTGAAATCACCTGATCGAAAGCTAATGATGTGAATTTGTCATTGAGTGCGAAGAACTTTCCATTGGGGCATGCAAGCTCTAAGGTACTGGAAGGGAGTCTCTTGGCCAGCTTCCTGGATAATGAGTTGAAATCGACGGGAAGTGACCATGTCGAAGGAGGACCATGATGTATCCCACATCATTGACATAAGACAAAGGGATGCAAATGATTTCATATGATACAGAGAATTAGGAGTAAGTGTAACTGTAGAAGGACTAACTCTTGAACATATCAACGACAAGACTCTGGAGTTTAGCAGCTTTTTGATCCATAGGATCGGTGGTCATGATGACATGGAAAAGATCAAAATGGAATGCAAAAATGAATAGCCCAACCCAGGAAGGTCAACGATGAAAAGGAGGATATCCCAACCCAACACGAAGCAAAAAGTGTCATGTTCAAGAGTGAGCTACTGATATAACTAATATAATTTCCCATTTTCCCCTGCCATTTCAGGCAGGTACCCCAATTATTTTTTATCGCAAGCTTGAAGGGGATAGCATGTGCTTGCATGTAATTTCATCTTTCGAACGAATCTGACCTAGTAAGTTTAATGAGCCCTAGGATGGAGAATCTCACATCCGTCATGGAAATGAATCCAATGTCGTTTAATGTTTAACAAATCCAACAAAGGTTTAACTCGATACCTTTTTCATAATTAGAGAGTTTGAAAAAGACATGGAAAAGAAAACTCCACATGGCCCCTTTTCGTACATTTGTGTCTCTTGAGCCCAAAAAGGGAGAAAACAATACTTGAGAGAACCGCTTGAGCATTTTAGTCAAGGAGTACCTTTTTCATAAATAGTTTATCCTCGCCCGAAAAAGGGGTAGACGTATATTGGGTAAACAGCATTTCGCAGCCTTTAACGAGTTCAAAATGATAAGAGATCGGGAATATTTTCATGTTTAAAGAGTCGTAATAGAGCTTAAAAGAGGACCCCCCATTTTTATTTTCTTTTACGAGTCAAAAAGGTAAAAATACTCGGCAATCTTTTGATTTGAGTTTTACAAATCGAAAAAAGAGCTTAAATATGACCCTAGTACCATCATCAATGGCCCGTCACCTATCATTGCACAAAAGGTAATTATATTATCCAATTTTTGAGGCAAAAATACATTAAAAATACTTTAAAACCCCTAATATTTTATTAAAAATGAATAAAAGGAAGAGAAAGTAATTAATTTTTACCATTTTACCTTGTGTAGAGCATTTTTCACCCATTTGTTCCCTAGATTTTCAGGAGAATATTGCGGGAGATCCGTGAGGCCATTCGACGATCCGTTAGGTGCAGGTAACAGCCAAGACCTTTAGTTTCATTTTCATGCTCATTTTTCCTGTTATTCACTGTTTTTTGGATTTCTTAAGGACGAATTAGAAAAAAAAAGTGTCGTCATTCAGCGCAATTTCTGGGCACAGAATTGCTCCGATCAGGAGTTATTGACACTGTAAAGTGTGTCGTCGACGCTAATTTTTTAAAAACAGTTGCATAGGTGCTGTGAACACAAAATTTTCAAGTTTTTTCCCAAATTTCTCTAATTTGATCCAAATTTATCTAGCCAAGGATGATTATTGACTTGATTTTATGGTTTTTGTAGGGAAAACATCACGAAAAATGTTTGATTGGAAGGAACGCAAGCATGAGGACATTGACATACAAGAAATGGTAGACCCAAATTGCTTGAATTCCCTGAGGAACTATGGGCTCCTCAAATTCTTCCTCACACCATGTCTACGAGCTCAACCTGAATTGCTACAGTATCTGATCAATCTCTGGGATGTCAATCGGGAAGTTTTTATGATCCGGGACCAAGAACTGGAGTTGGAAACTTCCCACATTTATTTCATCACAGGACTGTCCCGAAGAGGGGAACCAGTCAATCTGTATGGGTCCAGGCCTATTAGGGAAAGTGTGAACATGTTTCTCGCAGAACACTGCTCGGAAGCACTAAAATAAAAAAGAAGCAAGATAGAGATCATGAGTGTTTAAGATCTTTTGTTGAAAGTGATACTGTTGACCATCAACGGAGTGGCTGGGTGTCAAGCACAACATGAGTCCAACAAGTTGAAGTTTTAGTATGCTATCGACTGTACGGTGTCAACTATATTCAACTGGGCGGAAGCCATGAAGGTAAACATGAAGCGCCAGCTATCAAAAGCCAAGGCAAGAAACCTAAAGCAGTTCTACTACGGTTCCATTCTAGTGACCTTCTTTCACGAGTGGGTCTCTCTATTTCACTACCTGCTTTCTGAGGTGGAATCACCATTGCCACAAGACCCACGGATGGTCCGTTGGAGTGCATTGATGCCTAGGATTCCGGGGGCCAACATATGTCATATAAGACTTCCTTCTTCTCATGGCTACGGTGACAGCTGATCATAGTAGAGGATTGGCCTTATAGTAGTACCGACTTCAGCGGTGATCTAGATATGCCGCTCCCAGAGGGAGAAGATTATGATGATGGAGGTAAAAGCAAACAATTTTTATTTTTTATTTTTTATTGTTTTTGAAATACATGCATTCATGACATTTTGATTTTTAAAATGCAGATGTGGGACCAAAGTGTCCTGCTAGGATGTCCTCAATTATCAAGCATGTTGCTTAGAATTTCGACATCGCTCCTTATCAGGAAGGAAGCAATAATGAAGAGGAGATCACGCAGAACCTCGATGGATTGATCCATGGTATCCCAGATTATGCACAAGTGGGAGACATACCATGCCAGTATCAGAGGCACACAGTGGGGGTATCAGACCAAATCCACCGACTGTTACGTGCTACCATGAGCACCATGCTGTGTAGTATGAGCAGTTACGTGCTACCATGAGCACCATGCTAAGTAGTTAATATGTCTAGCATTCCACATTTTTTAGGCCTGCGAGCCATGGATGTATAAGGCCTATGAGCCACAGATGTATTTGAACACACATATTATTTTTTGGGGCTTTGATGTATGACATACATTATCGACATATATACATATGTTATATTTCCTTGCTTACTATGGTACAAATGTTTTTTTTTTCACATGTTTCGCAAATGTCTACCCAATGCATAATTAGCTAAAGCATTCGTCAATGTATTTATATGCCTAGGAATATGATTATATGTAATGTAATCAAAATTTCTCTCCAATAGACGAATATGCAAATACATTCGCAATATCTAAGGGTTTCTAACGGAATATTTCTCGTTGAGTTGAAGAACAACAAGTTGTGAATCAAGGTTGACAACCAATTCTCGGATGTCAAGAGTGATAGATTCTAACAACAATTAGATAATTGCACTATACTTAGCAATGTTATTATTTGTTCGACCTAAACAAATACCTTGAAGATCAATCAACTCACCATGGGGGTCATAAATGGCCCATGCCGCGGATGACAGATTCTGGGTACTACGACAAGCACCATCAATGAAATTGATGTGAGGAGACACAGACATCTGCAAAGTAGGTAAAAACATAATAAGGAGGAAATCTACTTACAAAACAACACACCAAACCACATTGCACAAAAATGAATAACACATTATTGTAAAAAAGTAGCCATGCAAGATGACATAGGCATAGTACTTTTTGAGATAAAGCCCATTACGGGGCTTGTCTAAGGGATTGCCCTCATAATCAATCAACTCATAAGTCCCTTTCTGTAACACACATTTAACAATATAGGGCCCATGCCACATGGGTTCGAACTTTCCCACCCCCATCTTATCATTAGCCTGATCATACAGAAGAACCAAATTGCCCTCAAAAAAAGCTTTAGGAGAGACAGACTGATCAAAATGGGACTTGACCCACTTTTTCTGTGCTTAAATGACCAAAAAAGAAAGGTGGCAAGTCTCATCCAGTTGCTCTAAATACAAGAGGTGCTCTTCCTGAGGTGAGGTCTCAGGGAGAAGTTCTACAGCCAGCTTAAGTGAGGGAATTTCTCACTCAATCGGTAAAGTTGCTTCTAGACCATAGACTAACTAGAATGGTGTGAATCCAGTTGTGTCCTTGGTCAAGGTTCGATAATCCCACAAAGATGAAAATAACATGAGATGCCAATTTGACTTGTGCATCCCAATGTTGTGTTGAAGCATCGTAACCAAGACTTTGTTCAGAGCTTCAACTTGGGCATTGGCCTGAGGGTAATATGGGGTTGAGCCATTGTGGCGCAAACCCAATGTAGAAGTCAACTCATCCATCACGTAATCTTGAAAATGGGATCCATGGTCAGTGGCAATTGCCTGACACACTCCAATCCTGGAAATAACGTGATTGAATAGAAATTGACCATCGTTTTACCGTCTGCAAAATATGTAGGCATCACTTTGGCCCATTTGGTGAAATAATCCATAACAATGATAATATAACCATGCCCCCAACTAAACGAGGGTTACATGTCATATATTTGATGCCCCATTTGGTAAAAGGACTAACAGTAACAAAGGGGTGTAGGTGAGCGGGTGGGGCACACATTATACGCTAATAAATTTGGCACTCATGGAATTTGTGAACAACAAGGGTGCAATCCTTGAAGATGGAGGGCCAAAAATAACCAGTGCGAAGGATTTTTTGAGCAATAGCATATCGAGATAGATGACTGCCACATGCACCAGAATGGCAGTCATTCAAGAGTCTCTCAATTTCCTCAAGAGTGGGACATCGGCAAAGAATTGCATCGACACTCACACGGTATAAAGTATCTCAATTGATACAGTAAAGTTGGGATTAATGCCAAATGCATCAGCAATCATCCTTGGTCAACGCAGACTGGTAGGTGGATTTCTGAGATACATGATGATATCACCGTACCAAGGGACAAGTGTGCTAATCAAGAAAAGAGTCTCATCTGAGAGCTTCTCATTAGCACCAGCAGAAAGAGAAGCAGAGGGAAGGGACAAATCAACTCAGCAAAGACCAGTGATTTCTTAGATTTGGCAGTAGCGAACACCAAATTGAATTCTTGGAGGACGAAAATCCACTTTGAATACTTTCCCCCTAGCAACTAACGAGTCAGGATGTATGTCACGGGGTTGCATGTGGAAATCATAGTGGTAGTGCGAAGGAGAATATAATGCCAAACACATTGAACAGCCTGTACGGCAGCCAAAGCCAACTTCTCAACATGAGCATAACATGTCTCGATGTCGAGGAGATTGCAACTAAGGTAGTAAATAACATTTTCATTACCTTCATCATCATCCGGCACCAGCACCATAGCGACGATACTAGAGGCTACAGCGAGATAAAGGAAGTAATCGCGATGATAGTTTGGAGGATGCAACAAAGGAGCATTTATGAGGACATCTTTTAGGTCATCGAAAGACTTTTGGGTAGCCTCATCCCAAACAAATGGGATTCCTTGCTTGAGAAACAGCGTGAACCCTGAAGCTAGCTCAGCATAGTTCGAGACAAAACAACGAAGGAAATTTGCCTTTTCCTGCAGACTCTGCAGTTGATGCAATGAAGATGAAGGGGGTAAATTAAAAATGGCTTCGACTGCCGGTGCAATGTTTATCTAGTTGTAACCAAAAAAACCATCCATAAAGGAAAAAAATTCACTCCCAGCATATTCATCAATGATCTCGTCAATAAAGGTAGTGGGGTAATTATCTTTTGGACAGGAACGATTGAGATCATGGTAATCGACGCAAAGACGAATAGTGCCTTGTTTCACGGTTACCGATACAATACTCAACACCCAATCTATAAGTCGAATTGGATAAATAAATCCAGCTTTGAGAAGTTTTTCAACTTCACCCTTGATGGCGACCACGTTTCTAGGGTGCACTGGGCGAAGCCGTTGGCAAATGGGCTTCGCATGAGGGTAAGTTGGAATTTCATGCACGACTATACTTGGGTCAATATCGATCATTTCCTCATATGACCATGCAAAAACATCCTGGAGCTCTTGTAACAAACGAGTATAGAGCTTGATCTCATCTAGAGAACAAGTTACCCCTATATGGATATTTTCAACGACACCAGGCTTAATAGAAATATCAATCGGCATCGTTTGGGTAATGTTACCCATGTTCCCTTCTGACCAAACTTCATGAGTAATGATCGACATCTGAAGTGACAAGTAGACATGACCATTGGGGCAAGCAAAGAACAAGGAACGATGATGAGTATCATTCTAAGGTACTTCTGCCAAAGACATAACTTCCATGATACTCTTGTCAAAAAGAAAAGTCTCAGCTAATGGATCAGGAGATTCCGAAGAACCGAGCCACAAGGATTGATAATACGCATTGAGAGATGTTCTCGAAATAGAGAAGTCAGAGGATACCAAAGGCGAAGCAGAAACAATTTCCACATAATTAATTTCGGCAAGGCTTAATGGCATAACCTCGCCTGATGTATCAACAAGGTCTGGTGAAGGAATGAACCAAGGATCAAACTTGACCTAGATCATGTTGACAGATGAAACATGAGGAGGTGTGAGTGGAAAAATACCCATCAAGGAAGGATCTTTAAAGAATCTTGCCCCCACACTCTCATAAGAAGCACCAGTGTGCTTTACGTAAGGAACATTTCCATCTCAGGAGGAAGAGGCAAAGAAGGATAGTTGGTCAACTGTGACTATCTTCCCTTGATGAGGAAAATGAATCACATGGAAAAGGGAGGAGGCTACAGCATGCATGGCATGTGTCCAACTCCATTTGAGTAGAAGATTGTAGTTAAGATTAGCGTCAACAATATCTACTTCGACATGTACTGTCTTGCCCTCCAAAGTAATGGACAGGTTGGGAAGGACACCGAATGGTCATGAATCACATCCATCAAAAGCTTCCAAAGTGTTAAGGTATTGGTTCAGAGTAGGAGAACCAATTGCCTTCCAACAAGTGACATACATGATGCAGGTCAAAGCAACTTCATCGATGACGGTCCGATGAATGGTTTTCTCATTTATGATCACCTAAATGAGAAAGGCAATCTGATGAGGTAAACACGGAACGTGGTTTTCCATGTCAAAACAAATGATATTAGAGTCAGTGGAATCAATACCCCCAATAGCAAACATCAATGATTTCCTCTGAGAAGGACAGCTTTGAAGGACCTTGAGAGCAGACATAGTTGATGGCACTTGAGCCAAATCTTCAATAATGTTATAATGTTGAGAGGCTCGAGCGTTTGGATTGTACGAGGACTTTCATAGCACACCTCGAGAAGGTGGTCGAATGGTGGAATCAAGATTAGGTCGCTCTATATGGAGAGGACTAGATTTAGACGGGGTAGAAGAAGAAGTGGTACCTTCTTTCTCTTTCCTTGTTGTCGGGCTAGGATTTTGATAATCTTTTGACCTGGTAGCCATGTTAATTGGTGTATTCATCATGAATACTTGTGAACCTGAGGAAGCAGTGATTGACGTTGGTCTACCATTTGGGTCTGCTGGGATGGAAAGGGCTCTTTCAGGATAGCTAGGGTCCCTTTGAGCAAACGACTAACTTTAGATCGTCTGGGACAATCCTTAGTATAGTGATCCTCCTCACAGATCAGGCATGGATATTTGGGCTTCCATTGTGAAGCATCACCAGCAAATGACTTAGGAGGGCCTTGTTTTGGGGCATCAGCTTTACCCTTGCCTTTGCCTTTCTTGTTACCTTTAAAGGATTTGTCCGCTGTAGTATACTAGACAACGTGAACCTCTGAGGTTTTACTAGGGATGGATGAATTGCAAGAGCAATCATTGCAAGTAGTATTGAATGTTGACTTCTGTTTGGAAGAAGATTTTGCAGGGGTCTGAGTCACTGAACCAATTACTCCATCAACAGGAGGTGTATCCGGAGACTTAGATGTCATCAAACTAGATGGTGTTCTAGGCGCATTGGGTAACATATCATATAATGTGCCATATTGTGAATAGATGAGGTCTATATACTGGGCACACGCGATAGCTTGTTCCTTAGTGACACATCCACCCATAGCAACCTCCTTAGAAATTTTGTTGACGAATGATTTGGTGAACCACTCGGTCAACAACTGATCAACAATCTCAAACTTAATTAGGTGGTACATACGTCTCCATTCATGGATGTGGTCGGAGATGTGGCTTGTAGTGTCTTACTTGAGTGACGTTAGCAGATGGGTGCTAGTCTCATGGAGAACGGGCAACTGGAAATGTGTGAGAAAGGCCATGGAAAGAGTGTTAAAGTCATGATAGGTATTCTAAGGTAGCTTGATATACCACTTGGTTGTAGCTCCTGTAAGAGTTCGTTGGAAAAGCCGAAGATGAATGGAATCATTAATGTACGAATTCGAGGAGCGCTAGAGGTGATATGTCATCACATGGGCTTGTGGATCCTCTTTCGCTTTTCCTTTAAACTTCGACAATCTCTCAGGATCTTGGATGGAACCGGAGCCTAGTATGGCAAAAGAAGAATCGAGTCATTCGTGAGTCTAGACACATCTGGAAATTCCAGTGTAGCCAAGAACGGCAATTGGGTATTGAAAGGCATTTGAGGTCGATAAGCGGACTTGGCTGGTGGGACCCATCCCTACTAGTAAGGATTTTGTCCCCATAGTGCAAGGTTTTGTCCATACAGCATTTGATTTTTCCCCCACTATAGGTTGCATTACATGTAGGGAGGATTCTGAGCTTGAAAACCTTGAAACTATCTAACCATAGGCTATTGATAAGCAACATATGAGCTAAAAGGTTGTTGAACCTGCTAGCCTTGGACATATGTATTTCACCTGATGTCCTTGAGTATAAGGGTTTTGAACCTGTTACCCCTGGAAAAAAGGGTTTTGAACTTGTTTCCCTTAGACATAAGGATTTTTCACTTGTTGCCCTTGGACATAAGGATTTTGGACTTGTTCTCCTTAGATAGAAGGATGTTGAACCTGTTGCCCTTGGATGTAAGGATTTTGCACCTACTGGTGTAGAACTTGACCCTAACCTTTCACTTGCAAAGGTTGACCCTGTTGATATGAGTATAAGGGTTGTTGTTTCTTGGGTTGACATTGTTGCTGCAAGGGCTGACCTTGCGGCTGTAAAGCCTATCCCTGCAGCTGCAAAGGTTGACCTTGCAAAGGCATGGGTTGGGAGGATTGTGGCACATACTACACTTGTGGCTACATGGTTTTCTGCAACGGTTATGAAGGTTTCCCCTGTAGTTGTTGCAGTTGTCCTTGCTTCAGCATTATCTACCCTTGCTGCTACATGGATGGCCCTTGTTGCAACAAAGGTTTCCCTTGCTGCAGCAGAAGTTTTCCTTGCTACTGCAAGGGTAGTTGAATAGTGTCCAGAGTGACACTTTGAAATTTCTTGAGATGTAGTTGGCCATATCCACCAGGAGCGGCAGACGGACCATGTTGAACATAAGGTCCAGGCTAAGGGATGTGGGGCGGATTAACCATTTCTTGTGAACCATATGGAACATAAGGAGGTTGGTACTAAACCTAAGCCATATTAGGCTGCTAGTAATGGATGTTACTTGACCTAGATGGACCAACAGGCTTAGACTATTGGTATTGGACATTACTCGATCCAGCAGGACCAACAGGGTTTAGAATAGCACCCAAATAGGGTTGGTTCATTCCTACCATGCGAGCTTGTGAGCCACTCACATTGGTTGTGCCAAACGTCATAGAAACATTCAGAATTTTCCCCCAGGCAGTGGCATAGCCTGTCCACTTACTGGAGGGATTGAAGAACTGACATAGACATGACTCGAGACCGTCAGTTGAATTGGCCGGGTTACTTGGATCAACGAAAAAAGAGGATTCAGAACTGTGGATTGTGTGAGAACTGAAGTAACTACAGAATGCACCATCGGTTTGGAGGTCGGGTATTGAATGAATGGAATTGAGGTAGGAATAGCGCTGACGACTTGATAGGGCTGTGATATAGCAATGAGGTAGTAGGCATACCTGAAACCAACCGAGCTAAAGTCACGTAATTACGTGGTAACTCGGGATGAACACTGGTCGGAATGCTTCCTGTGTAAGGGAAACCTTCAAGAGGGAAATGATATTCCTGCTCCTCAACTGTGCGTGGAGTGGAAACCTTTCAGTGACCCAGAGAGGAGACTGGGATTTCGCCTTCTGATTCCATGGGTGAAAACTAACGACAATGAACTGCCAAAGATGTTCGAGGGGATAATTCCAAAGGAATACCTGGCTGATTGTACGGATTTTATGGATGTTGCAGTGATATCACAACAGGATCAAACAAAGGATTCAGAGGATAAACAACTATTCCAAGCTGACCTTCAGAAGTCAGCGGAATCTCGGGAGTCTGGATAGGATTATCCAGAGATTCTTGGCCAATGTCAAAAAGTGACCCAATATTTGAGGGAGGGGGAGGAAGAGATGACAAAGGTTGAATGATCATAAAAATTCCAAGTTCAACACCTTGGTCCTTAAGTGACTGCGGTAATTCAGGAAAAGGCTCCTTAGACGATCTTTCAGATAGAAGAGAGGAAGAGGAACTAGGTGAACCTGATGGTTCAGCCACGATGATTTTGTCTCAATTAACCAAAAGAGAGAGATTGATTCCAAGCCTTTAAATTGTATTTAAAGGTATACTCACAGCGTGGTCTAGAAAAAGACTAACAAGAATGTTATATGATCGTGGGCAACAATTGTTTAAGACACAAAAACAAATTGGTGCTCTTTCATGTTTTAAGAGTTGAGAAAGAAGCAAGGTGACTCTATCAATTTCGATTTGAAACAAGCTCGAAAGGACAAGTTCTCGTATGATATTTTATATTTAGGGAGTCAAAAAGATCAAAATGACTACTTAGGATAAGCTAGGAAAAAAGGATTACCAGGTAATCGTGAACTGCAGAATACCTCCTGGCAAACCAAGAAGTATGAGCAGACAATCTCCCTGAATGTTGTGTTTGGTGTATCACATTTACAAGATGGTAGACTCAGCTTCCTATGGATAAAGGTTTGCAACCTAGTGGGGTATCCCTTTATATACGCGACGGTACGGCGAGCACAAGTCTGTACTGGCGTTGACTAGTGCCGAAGCGAACGACAGCTGCTATGTTTAAAGACATTGGAACATATCTCTAGCCTAGACCTTCTTAATGTGATTGGTTTCAAATGTGCCTTAGGTTAATTGAATACATTTTATATTTTATCTTGGAATTATGTCTCAGTTTTTAGGCCTTATTGATGTGACTCGAAAAACTCCTATATGCAGCTAAATGAGACAAGACCCTTTCAATTTGATGAATTGTTTACACTGATGAGATTAGAAAACACACTCAATGCAATAAAAAGGAAATTGAAAGAAAAATGACCTTTCACTACTTTGCCTTTTGAAAACAAAATGATGAAAAACTCTTTCCAATTCCTTTCATTCCTATCAAAAGCACTTCAAGTAGTCCTTTCACTAGTAAAGAGAATTCATTTCTTTTCCAATGCAAATGAAGATGCAACTCTAGTCTTCAATGATGCTAACTAATGTAACATATTGATTCAACAAACTAGAATTATGTATTTTTCAGTGAAATGATAAAATGAATATTTCACAAACACTTCAATGGAAAATTTTCAAAACAACCAACCTCGAGAAAATGCAAAGCACGAAAGAGAATTCTTGCCAAACTAATGATGCAAAGACTCAACCAAAAACAAGATGAGAAATGTGATCTATGCCCAAAAAGAGATGATTAAACAAAAAACGAAGCTTTTCAAACTTGTTAAATCGAAATCAAAGCAACAGAAGGACTAAAAAATCGAAATGCAAGGAGAAACTTAACTAACAACTTGATTTGTTGAGCACACAAACAAGTGAATGGATAACGACCTAGATGCCCTAGGGTTACAAAGCATCCAAGGACTCAAGAAACCAAGTGAAGAAAAAGAAAACCAAACAAGCATGTAAACCAAGCTAATGGAGATTTCCAGTCAGGGAGAACACAGTCAAAACAAGCTAAGAGGCAGAAATCAGAAGGGCAAGACACATTGGTTATGATCTAGGGGAAACCCTAATCTTCACCTATAGGAATCGACATGACTGCCTAACTGACAACAAGCGCTAGAAGGGGCTCGACGTGACTATTTTAAAGAAACTCGCACTGATCGGTGCCACTGTCAGAAAAATAAACGCGTTGACTGAGGATTCAAGGAAAAAATAAAAAATTTCAAAGGTTAAAACTAGACTTGCCACTATAAATTTCAGACTCAGAGCAATAAACCAGACAAAGTAGAGAGCACTAAAGGGAATGGTGATACTAGAAAAGTTCACACAAAACCATAAAATGACAATCAATCAAACAGAAGGATTGGCTTCCCAACGGAGTCTCCAATTTGTGGTGCAGGTAAATTCTCAGTGTGGACACAAACAATTCCTCTAGCTCGAGAGAGTGGGTCTAGCCACAAACACACAATCTATGGAAAAAATCCTTGAGCTAGAATCAAATAAGAGGGCCCACCTCTTAGAAATCTATTCCACTTGATGATGATCCTACTTCCTTACTCAAACTACTTTCTATTTACTTCCTTCGAATACTTGAAACAAGCAAACAAACAACAACAACAAACGTGATAGCATACAAATTTCATTCAGCCTACTTAATAGGTCAAGGAATATTAACCCATCAAATGTAAGATTACGTTTCAATGTAGGAAATCAATCAATAGTTGTATTCATATAAGTTCAAAAAGATATTACAACTGATTCCTTGACATTGTTGGTCTCCTCCGATGTATCTAGGTTCCCACACTTCTGCTAGTATCTCATAGATAGCCCCAACAATGTAATTTTTAAGGACTCTTCCCTTTAGTGTCAAACCAAACCAAACACACTATTCTTCCTAAAACATATTCTAGAGAGCTACAAGCTATAGATTTCTTGTTGATTATTCAAGCTCCAAAAATACAAAGAATGAAATTAGTGGAGCTTGTAAAAGGAGGGATTTATATAGCTTGGGTAGAGGGCAGATGGTTCCTCTTTTCATGGGAGAAAGCTTTATCTCTTGGGTTGTTTCCATCCTAATAGGGGAAAGGAGCCCAAACTAACTTCCTCAACTCCATCTAGCCCAACCATTTACCAGACTTTCGTTACAAAGCTTCTAGACCTGAAAGCTTCGACTCCATATTTAAAAAACTTGCCAAAAGAGGATTGGCATGACTAAGAAAAGGCTCAGTAGCACCATACGATGCTAGTCCTGGTTTTAATCTCTGCAAATTGGCACGAGGAGGAAACTGGTCATTAGCGTCGGTCTTGTAAACTGGGGTAAACGAAAGATTTTTGGGAAATCATGCAAAATGGAATCCTCCTTCTCCTGAAGAAGGACATGATGGGAAAGCATGTAGGGTTCATTTTAGAGGTCCTCCAAGATCGTGGCATGGGGATTATAGGGACAGTGAAAAAATGTTCTGTAATAGCTCTCAAAATCTCTAAAATGGAGACACTGGGTTGCGAAGGAAGGTTTTTATATCAAAAAAAGTCTATTGACACTTGGGACTGTTATTGAAAAGTTGACAAATGGGAAGGCAACACATGTACCTTACGGGAATTCAAAACTTATTCATCTAATGCAATCTTCTTTGAGTGGCCATGGGCATGTTTCACTTATTTTTGCTATTACTCCTACATCAAGCAGTACTGAGGAAACACATAACCCATTGAAATTTGTGCATCAAACAAAGCATGTTGAGATCCAAGCATCTCAAAACAAGATTATATATGAGAAATCTATCATTAATAAGTACCAAAAAGAGATCCTCAAGTTGAGGCAGGAATTAGACCATCTAAGGAGAGGTATAACCGAACAACCCTATCTGGTGGCATCTGGTCAAGATCTTGTCTCACTAAAACCACAATTGAAAGCTAGCCAAGTTAAGCTGCAGCCATTGCTAGAAGAAGAGGAACTAGAAAAGGTAGTTTTAATGGGAAGAATTCAGAGGCTAACAAAACTCATTTTAGTATCTACAAAGAATACCATCCCCTCAAACATTCCATAAAGATATGGTCATCAACGAAGATATTCTTTTGGAAAAGAGGAGTTTGTGCATACCTACATACAGAGGATATTATTGGAAATTCAAAAGGTTTTTCATTATGATAGAGAAGCCGCCAAAATAATAAAATCTTTGGTAGAGGCTCTCCAATACACACTCGCCTACAACATTGTCCATGGAGACGTAAAATCTGAAAATATATGATTATCATGGGATTTGAATAATTGCAATTTGTTTCCCTCGTGGAATGTTAAGCTCATAGATTTTGATCACGCCGATGAATATAAATAAAGGGAGATGAGCTCTAAGGATCATGTTGTCAGTCACTATTATACAACGCCCAAAAAATTGAGCTGCAATTATTCAAAAGAGTCAGATATATGGAGCATGAGAGTGGTGTTGTATTTTATATTTTACAGATAACTTCCATTTAGTGGGGATAGTATATATCATGTGTGTAGAAAAATACACAAAAAATCACCACTTTTCCCTGTGACTGTCGCTTGACGACCAAACCCGACCTGCGATCCCTATCCAACATCGAGCATCACTGCTACAAGTCAAGCCTCCCGCCAAAAATCATTGTTGTCATCAAGTGAGGTTATCTCCAAGGTCGGCTCTGGTTTTTCTTACGCTTCGCCACAACATGCCACAAGTTATACACTGCCCCCACCATCAAATGGTGTGTCCAATCAAACAATCGTACATTACGGTGCCACCGAAAAGTAAAAGGAGACAAATGCCATCGTATAAGTCAAATTATAACTAAACTAATAAAAGTTAATTATTTTAATTTTATATATATATATATATATCTATATATTAATATATATATATATATATAATATATATATATATATATATATATATATATATATATATATATATATATATATATATATATATATAGATATATAGATATATATATATAAGTGGAGATAAGAGAAACCCTAGTTTAAAAAAAAAAACTAGTTTTCAAGACAACATTACTAGATATTATACATGCTAAGGTACCAATGATGAATTACTTATGCTAAATGAAAAAGGCAAGGTGAAGAAAATTGTTGAAAATTAAGCTTTGAGGACAAAGCTTTTCGAAGAGGAAGGCAATGTTACAAATATAATTATGAAAAATAAAATAATAAATAAATAAATATAAAATAATAAATAATGAAATGATGATTATGTGAAATGGTCATTAAGTTAGGTGAAAAGGCATGTCTAAAAGATATGCCCAATGCAAAAAGGACACCTGCCTAAAATATACGCGGGTCCTCATTGTAACATTCGAACATCACTTATACATTTTATATATAATAAATGATTATTATAAAATAACTCTTGTGTATTTTTACATTCAAGACAACATGCTATAGGTTTTGTTGCTTCAAAGATGATTTGCTTAGGGGGAGTAGAACCTCTATTTCTCTTCAGTAAAGGAAGAGAATAGCCTCAAGGGAGGTTGAATAAGTAAGATGCATGAAGCTAAAAAAAAATGGAAAAGAGGTGCATCTGATTGTTGAAGTCATGGTTGTGTCCCCTTGTTGATTACAAGAATATATTGGTTTATCTTCAAGGATATCAACATTGCGAGAAATAGGAAAGAGCATCCAACAAGGTTTTAGGGGTAGTATACAACAATACTTTATGTTTTCAAATAAGAAGATGAGTTGCAGCAGAAGTGTAGAACGACAAGAGGCCCACAATCAAGTCAAGTCCATAGGATTAGTCTCCATGCGTAATCAAGGAAGAAGATGCAAGCGATCAAGGAGAATTAGCTTAGGGGGAGATGCTTTATTAAGTAGTAACAGGCAACAATTGTTAGCCCGGAGAAGAAATATTGCATTGGAAATGAAATTTTTACATCTTGGGTGGAATACCCATATTTTATTTAAGTTGTGATATAAAGTTTCCCTAATAGTCTCGTGTTCATGAACCATGTTGGACACCTAATCCTAAATGGGTTAGTGTGGAAGCTGAATAGACTAAGTAGTCCAAGAGACCTTGGGATGTGGAACCCAACGGTCACATAATGTACTATAAATGTAAATCTCTTGTTAATAAAAATTGTACTCTCATGATTTATCATTCATATTGTTCTTGCTCCCATGTGTGTTTAACATGGTATCAGAGCAGGCGTATTCCTGCCCTGCAAAATTAATTTGAGCCATTTGTTTTATGGCCTCTCTATGTAGTTTATTTCTACCATAAATTTCATGAATATTTTCTCATGAATATTTATTTAGCTCAATTTTAGCTGCAACCTGATTACACTGCTGCTAGTGTCTGCTCTCCATATAGAAGCGCCTCCATACCCCTGACAATGCCTGCGCTGCGCCTCCATATAATTAGCCGCTACACTGCAGGCGCTCTGTCCTGAGATAACCTGGCCAGCGCTGCACATCTATCCATATCATATTAACACTACGTTGGTATCATTATTGAATGGCTGTTGAATATTAATGTTGTGCGTTGAACTGGCCTGACATGCTGATAATTGAACGATGGTCCAGCTCCTGGTATGCGCATGGTTTTCGAACATTAATGATGTTGAATAAATGCGTTATGTTAGAAGTTGAATGTGGTTTTGAATCATTTGAATGTTGTTTTAACGTTGTATATATTGAATGGAGTCTAGTGGTATAAAACGTTTGAATTATTGAATGCGTTGAATAGTATCAGAACCTTTAATAACGCTCTGCAGCACTACAGTTACATTGAATACTCCTCTCCACCGACTCTCTCAATACCACCCTCCAATCTGATGTCTCTATCACACTAAAATGCCATTTACATTGAACGCTCCCATTCCCATCGGAGGTGGTTCCATACTCCACGCTTCAAACACTGTAAACACATAAAATCCCACATATTACCTCCTGTCAACTATATTCTCTACGCCACTCTGATGAATCTTCCAATCCTGCCTCTCCTTGTTTTGCCAGACCTGTCTTCCTCTCGTTTCTCATTCACTCAGTAGTAACGTCTCTCGAATTTGCAATATTAGAACAATTTTCGAGTCCAACTGCTGGAGAAAGAGTACCTGTTTGGTCCAAGCAAGCCCCGGTGCCTCAGAAGATTCTCGTAATACAAATTATCAAACCTCAAAGGACTCAAACGATTCATTGGCATGACCCTGTTTAGACTACCACGTCCAGTGGTAGGGCACGCTCATTTGAGAAGGCCAAGTTTTCTGCTTTGAAGCACAAGAAGGACATATCCATTCCCTTTGGGCACCTCGCAAAATTGTTACTCATTCCTTTCCAGGAGATCGTTGGCACAGTGATCGAGTTCTGGGTCATATTTCCTCGCCCACAACCTGAATCGAGTTTGTATCACCAAGTCTCTTCGGGCATGAATTATAATTTCCAGGTATGGGAGTAAGGTGTCATTCCAAAATCGAGCCAGCCACGAGAAACCGATTGATTGGTCAACGAATGTCAAACGAGACTGAGGGGCCGCATTGGCCACCACGGAAGCTGGAAGGGATTTTTCTTTTCTTTTATGTAATAGATGGACACTATGAAGTAGATTGAATATGGTGAAATGCGTTTACTTGGTTTTGGTATGCACTGATGAATTGTCTGGGATATTAGACAGTGTGTACATTAACTGAAATGATTATTGAAAAACCAAATTTGAAGACAAATTTGTTGAAGTCTATGTGCATTTATCAGTATGGAGATGGTCATGTTGTTCATGCGATTGATAGAATTGGAACATTACAGTTTGATAGCAAAATAACATAGTTCATACCAAATACAAGGGCTGAGTCAACGCGTTGTTGTGGGGCCACTTCATCTGCAAAGAAAACCAGGTCTCCACCTAAATTTTGTCCAACGATACAAGCGACAGTGTATAGGGCATGCATATGATGGGCGTATTAATTATTTTTTCAGGAGAGCAGCTAAATTTTTCTAGGAAATGAGTATTACGGTGTTAAAATAAGTGAGAAATTTCCAGGGACCGTACTCGTTCATTACTCCTGTTGATCAAACTCCTTTATTGCTAAACAGGTCATTTTTAACAATTGTTAGACAAAGAGATGAATTTGCAAGTCGATATAAGTCATATTCTTCACACTAAACATGCGCTTGAGGGTGGTGATGCATAACTCCTTATAGCTGGTACGAGAGATTGTGTTCACATCCTGTAGCTGACCAGTGACACTACAATGCATGCTGAAGCTGGCTGATGACTATACTCTTCTTGGGACTATACTCTTCTTGGGTAGCATCTAAAATCGGGTTCCATCAATAAAGGCCGAGTGCATACTTTGGTGGCTGATAAATTACTGTTGGAAGGTCGAATGCATCAAACAATGAGTTGTATTTTCCACAAGTCCATATTATCTTTGCTATAGCAGACTCTTTTAGAGATGCCAAGTTGAATTGGTTAAATGATTGAAGTCGAGGAGTTCTTGCATGTTCATTTTCAGAAACTTCATTTCAGTCCTGTGGCTTTAATTTGAGAAGACAGTTGGTTCCAGGCCTGAAGAAATCTTTCTAGAGTTGGTTCGTGACTTGCATAGGCCAACTTTGTATTTTCTACAGTGACTCATCGTTGCCCGCTGAAAATATTTGTTGTTTATAAGGGGAGAGAAGTTAACAACTTGCAGAGTCCACAATGAAGTTTGAATCTGCCATGGCGCATTGAATTTTTATGTAGTACATTGGATATCAAAGTCTTTTTTAATGATTTTTGGTAGCATTTCCCATATTATACTGAAGGCAAAGTGACCAAGAGCTTTCAATATCATTACCACAAGACGGGTTTGTTTTCTGGTATGTGCGTTGAGCAGTGATTCAAGTGTCTTTAGTTAGTAGTTATATCAGCAGGTGGTGAATTTATACTATGAAACCCTTGAAATTGCAATGTTGACTTAGTTTATATATCTGCATTGTTCCACATAAGATTATGAGATTATGTACAATTCTTTCTCTGGGAATCTGTAATCCCACAATTACAGTTGTTCCACATGTTATCATGAATGGTTACAAACGCTATTGAACTTGACTATTCTTTTACATTGGCTGAGAAAGTGAAGGAGTATTTGAAGGATTCAAGCAAGTTTGTAGTTGCTGCTACCCCAATTGTGGCATTGGATTTAAAACCCATTATAGTTTCTGTCTACATATGTATGCATTGATTCCCTGATTCATTTGCTACACATTTATACAAGATATTGTTGTGAACTGTGAGTGGATATTACTTTTCTGCATTAAGTAATAATTGTGATCAGTTTTTAAGGTGTAAATCTGACATTGAAGAAAAATGGCCAAAATCAGTGAAGTATTAGAGTTCATGAAAACTCTTATACAATCTACTGTTGATGACACATTACAAATCAACATAGGATCTCTCTTAGAAATTCAGACATGTCTACAATATGCACAAGAACAGATTGAATTCTTGCAGCTTGAATCTCAACTACAACATGAAGAATTACAACAGTGGAGTCATCATTTTGAACCTGTTTCTATTCAGAAGATTGAAACAGACTCCCATAAACAACAAGACAATAATGTTACAGTTCATTCAGATAAAGCAGCAGTTGTACATGCAGATGCAGAAACTCAGTCTGCACTTCCCAAGCCCATCATCAAACCTTGGGAGTAGCATGTCCACAACAAGCACAGGACTGGTCTTGGATATGACAAGGACTTGTCCTTTCATATTCCAGACTACTCAAAGCCCATTCAGTTTCAGAGTGCTAGATTCATTCATGACAGTTCACCTGCTCTTCACGAAAGTTTAGCTTCAACTGTTCCAGATTCTGCCCCGCTTCCACAACAAAAACAAAAACAACAACAACAGATCATGAAATGCCAACACTGTGACCGAGTTGGCCATCTGAAAGATCATTGTTTTGATCTTCATCCATGTAAGCACTGACATAAAACTAGCCATTCTTCAAACAGATGCTTCAGAAACAAACGTCTTGCAAGAACAAAGATTCATCTTGGATGGATCGCTTCTTGGAAATGGGCATCAATAGCCAAGAAGATATTACAAACACATGTCAGAACTTGTTCCAGAATATTGAACAGTCTTGCAGTTGAGTTTTCTCCATCCTCTCACCTTGTATCTGACAAGGGGGGAATGATGGTCATCTACAAGCTTCAAAGCCACATCAAGCGAGCCTAAGCCACAACCTGCCACACCAGTTTTAGAGTTGTAGCCAGAGACAAAGATGCCTGTGAACATGCCGTCAGTTGGCAATCTGGGACACTTCCTCCAGCAGAAGACTTCAACTTCTTGCCAGTTTTGGAAGAGTTCCGAGAACAAAATTGAGAACACTTCCTCTAGCAGAAGACTCCAGCTTCTTGCCAGTTTTGGAAGAGTTCCAGGAATTGCATAAGCATTCCAGAGTTGTTGGTCATCCTTAAACCATCACAGGTTGAGACTTCCCTTTCAGGTTGAAGTTTTACCTTTTATGCGGGGTGAGGCCTCCCTTTTATGGTTGAAGGTTTCCCTCTTTAAAACAATAGGATCACTTCCTCTAGCAGAAGACTTACAGCTTCTTGCTAGTTTTGGAAGAGTTCCGGGAACTGCACTAAGCGTTCCAGTGTTGGTGGCTATCCTTAAACCACCGCCCTTTTTTACCAACATTTCATAGAGCACATTTAGCCTAGTGCTGCCATGCATTATTGCATATTTTGTATTACAGCTCTTTTCTTGGACTCATACATAACCCTTTGGATTAAGGGGGGGAATGTTGGACACCTAATCCTAAAGGGTTAGTGTGGAAGCCGAATGGACAAAGCAGTCCAAGAGACCCTGGGATGTGAATCCCAACGGTCACCAAATGTACTATAAATGTATATTAGATTGTTAATAAAAATACAATGCATGCTTTATCTTTCGATCTGTTTCTCGTTAACCATGTCTGTTTAACATTCCTTGACTATTGCATAAGCTAATTGGCGCGCGATGACCGTTAGATATAAGAGGCCATCAAATCTATGGGTTGCGGGACTTCAACTAGCACACGGATTAAAATGGCCTTAACCCCCGCAGTTGACTATGATCTAAGAGTTGAATATGAGATCGACGACTAGGATTGAATGCGGGACTTCAGCCATGATCAAGAAAATTTGTACTCTCCTACCCCCGTAGTTGCTAATCACTGTCGATCTAACGATCCAAATCTATTCCTCCGCCATTCTTCTTCTGCCATTAATATCCGTCGATCTAAATGATTCGATGGTTTCCATGCATCATCGCTCCATTTCTTTGTCCTTCTATTTACTTCGTTTTTACGTGGTTTTGATTTACTTCAAGGTTTAGGGTATTTAGTTGTCCTGCAACACAACTCCCTCTTGGACTTAACTCTGCATACTTCAATCATTGTCACTCCTGAATCTCGACGATCCATTACGATCCTTCATATCATTCTTCTTCTATGTGTTCTGCTCGAACTCCACCTGCAACCTCTGATACACAAAACTCACTCTAGTTCACACACACATTATAACTAAATTACTCCATACACACACATAAACTCATAATCGAGTTGTTTGTATTAATAAACAGCTATTTTTCACAGGAACTCTCTCCTCGGCCTGATCTTCTGTATCAGTGGCCTCTTTTTTCCTAACTGCCCATAATCCTACAATCAAACCTCTAACTATCTAACTTGACTAACTTTTTCTCTGTCTTTTTGGCTTACATTTATACAAAATGATTCTATAACCAATTCTTGGTTTAGATCCATAAACTTCTCAACAAAATCCTAAAATCTCATCTTTATCCCTAAGGATCCTCTTTAATCCACAAATCATGAAACAAACTCCTAATCTAAGGTTTACAACTAATTCTCAAATCTCTCAACTATCCTAAATCTCTCATGTTCTCCAACATGAGAGAACATTTATAAATATGTCTCAGTATACTTAATTAATTCTTGTTCTCATTAAAATCACTCAAAAGCCTAAGTAATTACATTAATTTTAACACTTGAGAAACCAACTTTCTTAAAACACAAGACCCCCCTATGTCTACTAAAATACAATGATTCTTTTGAGCTGAATGCTCCTGCATCAAAGTCCCTTGATTTCGTCTACCTTAGGTTCTGAGAAATCTGAGAGGATTGTTGTCCACCAACCTTGCATTAACCCCTACAGCACTAACATTTAGCAACTTTGGGTTTCCTCTCACACAAGTATCAATCATCCATCCTTCCATAGGCTAGATGTTTTACCTCATAGACCTTTGGAAAATTGTGAATGCCTCTTTTTCTTCTACCTCTACAACCTCTTTGATTAATGACTACAAAGATTGGCCTGATTTGGCACCTTGCATAATGGACCAAGGCGCAATTGTTGAATCATCCCATCCAAAAGAGCTAGTACATTGAAATCCCTGTAGAGAGAATTTTCCAATAATTGCCCAGAAACTTCTACTTCACTAATAGTTACAAGGCAAACTTAATCGTTCGGCGTTCTTAACCACAACTTGAAATTGTTCATTTGATATAAGCTAAATTAAGTCACTCAAAAGGGATGGCATCCAAATCTTCGAATATATCCCCATTCTACTTTGATTTATGTGATAATTCTATTGACTTTAAGGACTACATCATTCATTTCGTCCATGGCTTTCTCCCTTTCATTAAATAACAGAACTAATATAATATTGTCTACATTGATAAGAAATTCGAAGACATTAGCAGCTTCTTCGTCAACTGAATTTTACAATTCATCTCAAATTTAGCTCTAAGACCATGCATATTAATGTTTTGTACGTGTGTACACGAATTTTGGTCAACATATTAATGAAAACCTCATTTTGGTGTTCAATAGCCATTCTAAACCCATGAAATATATTGGTTACTATTAATGTATGACAATAAAGTCTTGAAAATCTTACATGTTTCTTGTTAGTGTTTTCTTGTGTAGGCACAACTGTGAGTTGCCTTCACTTTACATCTTTTACTACAGCAACGTTCCTTCTAGATCCAATGCCCCAAACCTCTTTGATCAAGTGGCCCCAATGCACGTCGAGCTCCTATTACCACAGCGATTTAAATTAGAGTTGTAGTTCAATGACATCCAACATCCAAGATCTGTTTGATCTAACGACCCAACAACATATCGCCCCTCAACTAACACTAGCACTAAACAAACTTACCTCCATAATGAAATCCAACACACTTGGTTAATCACAATCAAAGACAATTTCAACCATTATACCCCACCTCGATTTGGGTCCACACCAATGTAACAATTATAATTCCATCAAAACCAACAACTCAACGTTTCCCCCCCCCCCCCCCAACACAATGAGATCAGCAAGCAGATAGATCAAGGGGGGCCACACTCCCAGTTCCAACACAGAGTTATGCTCCCTCAATCTAATGACAGACGCTTTAATAGCCAAGATCCACACCTCTTGTGAATTGCGAGGGGGGTATCCCCATGACATCACTAAGAGGAACAGGAGAATCTGCAATCACAATTCCACCCCCTCCCATAAACTTTTCCCTCTAACAGAGATTCCATCGTGCACTGTCAACAATTCGATTTTGTAAATTGATGGCAATTAACTGAATGGATCCTCCTATTCATAATACTTGCCCTTTTAGATTTTCTAGGCTATCCAATCTTAACACCTCTATTACATAACCTATCAATTTATGACACCTGCAAATTGAATCGAAATCATCATGAATTAATGAAACAAACTCCAAGGTAAAAGATCCCCATCACTTGTCATTAAGATTCTTGTCATAGCCAAGGTTTCGGTCCTAGTAGGTTCCAAATCTCTTTTTCTCAAGAGATTTGATATAGCTTTCCACCCTAGTTTCAAAACCAAACATCAAGCCATCCTTAAGGTGGTTTTGGCATAGTTCCTTTGGAACCCGATATCAAATGAAATGATGTCGAGTCAACATACTCGTGGAGAACAACCCACCCATTAGGTCGCTCTGTGCAATTAATCACCTCCATATTTCACATCCAATATACATTGTCCTTCATTGATTTAGACATTTGGCCATGCGTCAAACTTTTCAAGTAAGATGCAGTCTATTGGAGTACAAACACCTCTCCCCCCACCTATATATATGAATGCACCCCTAACACCTCTCCCACCTCACTTACATATACAAACTCATGCCCCGTCAATCATCAATATGTGTCGTGAAACCTCTGTTGTCGATCCTTGTCATTAGAGCATTAGCATAGACTACAATGTCCACTGCAAATCAATCATGACAATCACAATACCTATTGTTAGAGACTCTATAACAACTAACCACATAATTCATTTTTTCCTATTTTAAAATTATTTTCCAATGTCTGACAAATACCAAAATTAAATTGCCCTCCACCAAGGGAATTATGTCACATCAACATTCACTCAGCCAATTGAAAATTAGAAATAAATTTTTCAAAAATTAAAAATATATTTTCAAATTTACAAAAAATGGAAACTATTAACATTTTCTGAAAACTTTGGTTAAAATTATAAAAACTGCACAAACTAATACATGGTCAAAGGTCTTTGACCATGAGATGAAAGCGAGTTCGTGGCAAAAATAGGAACTAATATATATATATATATATATATATATATATATATATATATATATAATTAAGAATGAATCAAGATATTAATTATTCCCATGGCACTATCAATTATATGTTTATACTTTTACAAAACTAGAAGCAATAACCAATATTGGGTTATCTATAATTCATTTTCCTTGCTCAAAATCCTATGATACTCCAATGTATCAACACCTAGTGGTGTCAAACTCATACCATGAGTAAAACCCTTGAAAAAAAATTAAAGAAATATCCCATCCATGGGAGAAAGCTTGGATTAGTTTTAATTGTAATTACAAATTTATAATTGAAAAAAAAAACACAAACAAAAACAAAATGGATAATCAACAACCTAAGTTCCTCCTTGACACTAAGACACAAGGCCACATAACATGTGACACACATACACATTGGGCCACAAATCACTTAGATTACTTGGAATCTCATGTTACTCTATTGTATTAGCCCTTAATGGCATCAAACTACTGCTACAAATAAATCTTTAAAAGATACTTAAAAAAAAAAAAAAACAACAACAACAACAACAACCCATCCATGGGAAGAACCATGAATTAGTTTTATCTATAGTAATAACCCTTTAAAATAAAATAAAAATGGATTGATGATGATGATGTTGTTGTTATGCTACTATTTGATGTTGTTAAAATGAATGCTTTGATTGCATTGTAACAAAAACCTTGTTTGAAATCCCTTTACACTAGGACATATGGACAGTAACATAAGACAAAACTCAAGTGGTCGATGCCATATTGCTAGGCATTTAGTTAAATCCATGCCAGCGCCCAATTTAAATTCCACACGTTAGTCATAATAGTGATTTAAATCCTACAAATTAGCCATAATAATTTACCCAATCAAGTTCACTAAAATGCCATCTACAAATATAGAGAAACATATTACCCAGGGTAAAAGAAAAATTTGTTTGACATTTCAATAATAAAAGTACAATGCATGCAACACACAAGAATACACCACATATCGTACATGTAGAACCATGAGTGTAGTTTTCTTATTCAACATCATCAAAACATATTACGTAGATATGATGATACATGAGAATGCCAACGAAAATCATAAAACAGGGTAAAAGATCCTCATAGCTCATTTCATGGTCGAAGGTCATCATAGCTAACACTACCATTGTGTTGTGCACCCGTCCTCCAACATGTTCAGTCCAAGTGTCCATATGCTAATATACTAGATAAGATAGGAGGATCACCAGCATCAAAAATGTTGAACTCCATGTCAGCGCAGTCCGAATATTGATACTTTAAAAGTGACTGACCAATGTCAACAGGCAAGGCATGAGCGATTGGCCAACATCATGAAACGTGTAACCGAGTATTGGACACATGAAATATGTCTTATTAAACATACATGACAAAAGTGTCTAAATATCTGTCACAAGTACACATGGCACATGCTCTAAATGGAAAATCTCTGACTTGGGCAATAACGGAATATAGGCTTGTGATTACTCATGAATTTACTAGCTTCTTCACAACAATTCCTTAATCGTGAGAAAAAGTGATGACACGAGCCATGTAAGAAAGTGATTAATACAATAAAAAGATTAATATTGTTAGAAGGTTTGATGTTAAGAAACGCAAAGACGGCACAAACATTTTATAGCTATGTTGCATGGGGATCCGTCCTCTCAAAAATACTCACGTAGCCTGCGTCCCCGCATTGTGGGGATTTTTGCACTCTCAAAAAACATTCCTAAATTGTTGGGGAATTGGAGACTTGCTAGCTGTTTCTAAGGTGTTCCGAACAGATTTTTAAGGTTTTCCAGGGAGATTTCAGGCAGGTTTTGGGAAGGTTTTAGGTATAATCTAAGCAGAGTTTATCTCGGCGAATTTTGTTTATCTTTATCTGTTGGTTCTTGTGGAAATGGAGGAATGTTAATATCTTTTAAGACTCAAAGGCGCCTCTGAACTCAATTCTGCTGCGTATTATGGCAAGTCAAGACTTTTTTGAATCAGGCCTTTTACAGTCAAAAGATGGCTGATTCAGGGTCTTGGTTTTCAAATAATGTGTCTCCAATCGGGGAAGTCTGAATGCTTGCTTTTGTATGTGTTCAATTTTGTAATTTTTTCAGTTTATGTGCCTGTTTTTTGGGCTGATCGGTCTCAGACAAATCTGAAAGTTTTTGGACTGATATGATATTATATTTTGGTACCTGGTATCTAGTTATTTCGAGTACCTGGTACTCCTTGGTTTAACTTGGAAAATCTGTTTCCTCATCATCTTTATGTATTTCAGATCATTATATTCTCTTAATATAAGCTATGATGGTTTCTCTCTGAAAAAAAATAAATAAATAAATAAAATAAAATAAAATCCAAAGCACAAAGCTTCAGTTTTGACAATCATGGACATTGATGATTGGACAATAATCCTTTGTCCCATTAATTTTTTTTTAATGCATTGAATCTAAATTTTTTTTACAAGTTGCAACTCAAAACATGGGTTTCATTTTGGATTTCTAATGATTTAGATATTGGAATTTCAATGGTAAAATTACAAAAAGCACCCTCTATGTCAATAAAACAGAAAATACAACATTTTAAAAGGATGATCCTTGTGGTTATTTTTCTTGTTCTTTTTTAGGATCATCTCAGCGTGTACATATTATATGTGGGTTTCGAGGACTCATTCAAGTTCAATGCTTCCATCATCCCAACCCCAAGCATTGTGAGAACAATCAAACAGTTGTGAATTGGATTGAGTACTAAATGTTTAAATTAATTCCTATGCAATCCTCTTCTTAATCTAAAATATGAATTTAACATCATTAGAAAACCAAATTATTTTATATTGGTTTTCAACACAGCTATAAAAGTTTTCAAAACTTATTGAAAAGAGAATTTCTTTTGTGTTTAAAGTAATCATCATTAACAAGAAATATGATGAAAAAAACTAATATAAAGACAGTTCTGCTTGATAGATTGTTCATGGACCTTATTATAAATTTAAAATAGTTACACTTAAGTTTCATAAAGCTAAAACTCAGGTCTAATAGCCAATAATAAAATGTCACTCAACCTCTTTTCAAATTGTTTGAAATTTTAATTAACAAGTGTAAAAATTATGCATAATACTAACTTGAAACAACTACAAATGTTAATATTGAATTCTGCAAATTCTACATATATAGCCATCCCAACCCCTCATCCCCTGTGAAAATTTGGGGGTACGCTCTAGCGGTTTCGGGTACTCGTTCCCCGTCCCCAAAAGCACTGCATTACGTGAGAGAGCCCTCATTAATTAAAATTTCTCATAATTCAAAGTCAACATGAACGTGCGCTGATGGCACAAAACCCAACAACGTTATCGTTATCTCTTAATGGTCTTGTAAGTCAATATAGATCTCTGGTTGAATTCTTAGAAACCTTCATTCGTCCCAGACATCCTCCTCGTGTACTAATCAATGGTAGTTCACTCAACTGTGCTTTGTACTACATGCCAGCATCAACAATTCAAATTGAGACTCTCGAGTGCAAATAATCATCCTCTATTGCATGCATGCTTGAAAATGCAAATAATCTTCCATATCGCATGAATGCTTCAGAGTGCAAACAGATGAGGAAAAAGCATTGTCTTTAAGACATGGTAAATATCTGTCAACGGCTATTGGAAATATATTGAAAGTCGTAATGAAGAGAGAAAATGGACACATGCAGGCTAGAAAGTTCTTAACAATGATCTCCAACAGGACTACTAAGTCCTCATTCGCAGATACTCTCACGGTGGTACATTCCAATAGCGTATCATTGAATTTCACCAGAGATTTCAGATAGTCAAATCAATAATATTATAATACATAACCAGCTGTTTTGAAGCTAGCCTTAAATAGCAGAATGGAGAATGATAACAAATATATGACACTACATGATTGGTGACATGGGTATTGAGTTTATCTCATATCTGGAAATTTTGATAAAAATTGCTAAAAATAAAACTTTTGAAAACAGAAAACATTTTCAAGGCGGCGGTATAATAGGGTTCAAGATTGCTATCTGCCCAGAATCTCCATTCAAAAGATAAACTTGTGCAGGATCATAATCATATGTGTCGGACAACAGGGATGTGAACTTGCAAGATGGCTGCAGTAACTGGCATCCTTTCGCACATTTTTGCGCCATAATACATTCACCTGTGCGCATTTTCCAGACCTGCAGATAATATCAACAAGAAGAGCTTAAGCTAGGTAGACAGAAGTTAGAGATATTCCACCTGAAAATTCAAACCAGATCTGAAAGGGACTACTGAATTGATAAATTTGCAACAATTCTAAATTACAAGAATAAGATCTGACATCTAGCTAGTAAGGACCAGAGGAATTTTTCTTCAACAAAATAAAAGGAGAGGTAATAGAAGGAAAAAGTTCCATGGTTTATCTTCTTAATAACAACCCACGTATAGGTGTTGTTCAGAATCAAACAAGACAAGGGGAAGATCGATTTCCGGAGTTGAACATAAATATACGTTTCATCATTTTGATTAAGTAAACATTGTTTAAACCTTATCTTTCTAAAAACTTTCAAGTTCTAGAAACGTAGAGAGGTCTTGGATGACTGTAGATTGCTCAGAGGAAACGTTAATTGACCATTAAAAAGTTGTGGACAAATATAACCTTTAGAAGATCCTCTTTCAGAGTATTAACTGAAAAATTCATATAGGCAAATGAAGATTCTCTTTCAGATTATTAACTGAAAAATTCATATAGACAAAAGACTAACTTATATTTAGTGATGATTATGGACTCAACTTGCCAAAGATCATAAAAACAGCTATTCATCTCTTCTGTCAAAGAATTTCCTCGCCTAATTTGATTCCATCTCTATCACATATAAATTACATTTGACTTGAAGGTTTAAAAGTTATGATCAAGAAGCAGTGATCCTGAGAACTATCCACCTCTCAGATGATGTCTACTATATTAAGTTGATTAAATCAGTCCATTAAGGTGGAAACTTGAAAGATTCGTATATGTTCAATCATCAGCTATGAGAATCAAAGAAACATGAAAGTAAGCCTTCGAGACACTGAACTGTAGAGGATGGGGTAGATGAAATGTCATATAAAGTCATAGAAGAGAATGATTTGTATAGAAGACATTACTGTCAAGGTTATAGATGTGGAGCAAGCCTGCGGCAAAGAAGATGATGTAAGCAGATAGAAATGAGGAAGACAAAATCACCAATGCTCACTATGAGTCACCGTAAGTTTGTTGAGTGTTATTAAATTAGTAGCTAGTGATGTGTTTGAATTGTAAAGCTTTGTATCTTGTACAATAGAGAAAAAAACTCCCAACACTTGTGGCCATAAGTATTCATATAACCAAACTTCAATTTCAATGTTAGCTGTGGTGCAAACCTGTGGCAAAGAAGAACATGAAAGCAAAGAAAAATAAGACAAAATTTCCAATGCTCACCATAAGTCACCTTATGTTTGTTCAGTGTTACTGGATTAGTAGTTAGTGATGTGTTTGAATTGTAATGCATTGTATTCTGTACACTAAGGAACGAAGCTCCGAACACTTGTGGCTGTCATTATTCATACGTTTGAATTTCAATTTCAATGTTAGACAATCAAATTTAAACATTTCCTTGAAAATGAATTGGATTTACACATCATGAATAATAAATGTTAGAAGATAAGCAACAAAGTTTGATCATTGGATAGCATCACTTAATGATTGGCAGAAGGTGACTGTATGATTTAGAGTCATGTACTTTGTTCTTTGGATGTTTCTAAACATTGAACAAGTGCTAGGAATAATGGCTTAGATTACAAGCTAATTCGCTAGATATGGTTAATGGGCTACCTCAATTACTATTTTTCAAGAACAACAAAGGTTTTCTAAATCTAAAAATCATAGAATCATGGAATTTCACTGTTCGAAATTCAGGACCACATAACCTATAGTCCATTTACTAGAGCATTACACTCACATTGGACATACTCAAAAATTTTAGACCCTTCACATCAGCGCTACTGACACATCCCTCTGTAGATAATTTATGCAACTGGAAATATTTACATAAAGTACTCAGAAAATGTACCACATAGCTTAATGAGTTCAACAAATACTGGGAAATGCTTTACATTGATTCACTAGGTTTACCAGATATTGCTTTGGGATACTGTCTTATATTCAAGGGTGGGTTCATCGGCATCATCACAGACATGTTTACCAAGACAATGGTCTTCCTTCACAAGTTTAATGTTTTGGTCCTGATTCCAACTTTTTAATTAGTTTAGGTTTCAAATGTAAGTGACACTGAAGTTATAGTTTGGCAAAATAATTTTCATGTATCAAAAACTTTATGAATGTAGTATATCTAGAAGGTGTTTAATTATCAAATAGTCACAAAGACGAAGCATCTCCAAATCGCTTAAAAACAGCTTGCTTTTTTATCATTAATATGCTTTATACTCTTCCAAACAAGACAAAAAGATCAAGTTGCCCTTGAAAACCCCCAGATAACAGGTATTCTTCACAAAAGTGATACTGAGTGGCCTACCTCAACCACACACTTTCGAGGAGCATGGATTGCCAAACACAAGCAAAAATCATGCTTTGACTTGCCATAACCAATACCATCAACAGAAGGCGTCCCTCCATTAAGAGGTACCTCCAGAAAAAAGCAGGACGCACCACGATAACCCTGAAAAACATAATTTTTTTCTAATGTATTAAGCTGCAAAACATAAACATGACATAGAATAAATACATTGGCTTCCCTTGACTAGCACACCCGGTAACTAACCTTCCACAATTTTATAACAACAAGGGCTTGTGTATCTATCAAGAGAATACGGCCAAGTGAATCTGTCACAGCAGCCAAACAACCACCGGGAGAAAGTGAAAGTCTCTCCCCTTTCCTCTGATCGTCTTTTAAACATGTCAGAAGGGATGCTGCACGTGATGACATACCAATTCATTTCGAAATTAAATCAGCTCTACTCAACAATGATATTAGTAAAACCATGTACACAAGATCACGAAATAATGCACAATAAACAAAATGTAATAATTATTATGAAAAGAAGCATTGTCCATGACAAGAAACCTAACTTTATTGGTTATAAACAGTAATTCTCTCATATGATTCGAAGTGTTCTCTTAATGGCTATTTCAAAGCATCATAATGTTGGGAATATAAGACAGTAAGATCATTCAATTTAACCTAATCCACAGTACCATGTACATGCATATAACCAGAAAAATTAAAAACCATGAGAAACTGCCTAAGTGTGTCCCCTATCCACTTGCTATACGAGGCAGTTTATACTCTTTTATCTCCTGTATAAATTACAAGTTTCATCAATGTTTAATCCAAAAACAGCAATGAGAGAAGCAGATATGACTTTTGGAAGCCTATTTTGTGCAACTGGCATTTTCATTAGGACCTCCAAATTATCTAGTGTCATGGAAGCTGTTTGAGCAACGATGTTGCTCTAGTGAAAAAGGTACCTCAATATGAGATTAACTTATAAATAAAGAAATAAGGCATATGCATCCAACTTTTGCACATCAAGATAAATAGAAAAGGACATGCATGTATGTATTGTATTTGTTATGTGGATTAGTGCACCAAAAAATCCTTGTATTAGCACTGGTGATAAGCCATGTTGAGGTTACGATTTGAAAATCATTGATACAAGTCTACTCATCTATGAAAAAACTTGGCTAGCATTTTCAGACCCCCCACAATTGGGTTTTAAGCCAAGGGATTGGTCAAAGTCATTACATATAATGTGAGATGAAAAAAGGTCGTTTACTTAATATGAGATGAACAACTTGGTTTATAAATTGAATATCAACTGAATATCCAAATTGGATAGGGTTACATAAAAAAATCCATGCAGATTGAAAATAAATTATAATATATGGAATATGAAAATATGAGAGATAATGATTACAATGATGAGAGGACTTAACACTTATAAGCTTCAAAGTGAACTTACACGATGTCTTTATGTTATGCACCCTTTAATTGTATTAATATTCTAAGTTCTATAGTCTACATAACATTGCCTTCCTCTTTGAAAATGCTTCATCCTCAAAGCATATTTATGGAATATATTTATTTACTGTTCTAGGTTATATTGCCTTCTCATGGCTGTCTGTTCTTAAAACTGTGAGGGTTGCTGATATAAACGTGTATGATATTCTAAGCATTGAATAGAAATTGTGAACACATCTAGCCACCCTACTAGAATCTTTTGTGGGACTGTATTTATAGGATTCCTAGAAATAACCTGTTGTATTGCTATTCTCAAGATGCCTTTTACTTTTGAGACCAAACTGTACTGGAATAAATATCTTTGAAATATGGTTTGAATATTGTTCTTGTTTTGAACAATGTTGATATACTGATTGGATGAGTATCGACTTTTATGATTGGGGTGCCAATAAGGTGTCTTTGTAACATGATCCTTACCATATTTGTAGTTATTTCTTGTTTCACTTTTGGTAGTATGTCTTCTTTGCACACTGTGCCATTTTGTTGATCAATATAAGCTAATTGGTAGAGATACTTCTAATTTCCATTGTTTGTATTTCAACATCTAAAGATATCCCTACTTCAATTTGATTTGCACCTTTAAAATTTGTGACATCAATTGGATCCGTATTGGCTTCCTCCTCCATTGTTCGCAAGTTATTTGCATTTTTAAATGTAACGACTTCTCTATTTCAATAGGGTTAATCATTGTTTCTTTATAAATCAATGATTCATTGCGCTATTAAGTTGCTACAGCATTTCTTGTTGCAATTTTGTTTTTTCATTTTTTAACTTTTCATCTATGAAATTGAGCTTTGAATATAATTCTTAAGACAAGAAATCTTTTCCCCTTTATCAACGACAACCTTGTCAAATTATTTTTGGATTTTTTGTATTTATTTCTGATTTTCCTGAAGGATCACCTTTGAGATATCTTTAAGGTCTTCTGATGAGCGTGACCCTGAATTTGATTTTATTGTAATGTCCTGCAACGTTATCTTTTTCTTACAGGAGAATGTCAAAAACTTCTTTGTGTTTAAGATGAAAGTCGCCAGATTTGGTATCAGAACCAAAACTTTGGCCAATTTGTTGATTAAAGTCTAAAGACCTTAAGCTATCACGGTGTTCCATCCATCATAGTGCGTTAATGGTGGAAATATACAAGAAAAGGATGAAAGATATACAGGAAAATTGAGATTTGGTAAAATAATTAGTAAGGAATTTTGGCATCATTATAAAGGGTAGTGTCAACTAGGAAGGTGAAGAACATAATCACATGGAATGGTATTTTGAATTGACAGAAACCATGGAATCTGACGTCAAATTTGATGAAATTCAATTAGAGGAGATGGTGAGCTTAAAGAATGGGCTCAATAAGGTTTTCAATCCAAAAGAGGCCACATATAGTTTGAGGATGCCTTCTAATAAGAAATTTAATAGCAGCATAGATTAAGAGCCAGGATCTATGGGGAAAACAAGAGGACACTAAGCATGAGCTCAGAGGAATTTTGGAGGGTTCTGAAATAGATGGTGAAAATATTTTCCAAAGGTCAATAAAACACAGTTGTGCCAATAATGGATTTATTGAAAAGAGACAAGTCTCACATTTGAAGGTTAGAAATGAACAAGTTGATAAGCTTACAGGGAATGTTGACACACATGATGCAATGGTAGGCAAGACTTTAATGTTGAAATATGATTATGAAATGACCATGAATTCTGACAAGAGATGGAAATCCAAGAAGCTCAAAATAGGAGCTCAAGTAATCAACAAGTGGAATATAAAGAAATGACTGAAGATGGAAACAAACAGTTGAGCAGGCGTCAATTGCACTTTGAGGAAAGAAATTGATCAGAGAGCAACTATCAGGAGAATAATGATACCTGTACAGTAGATCTTCACCAGTATGGCATCTCCCAAATGCCCATTGGTCTTTCTTTTCAATGAAACAAAATGTGCTCCATCGGAACTTTCATGTAAGGTATGTCTTTATGTGATCCACCTTTTAATTATATTAAAATCCTAAGATCTATAATTTAGGAAAATTATTTATGAATATTTTTTATGATTATATACATAATGCTACAAATTACAAGGATATAGCATAGAAATAGATTGTGAACATTTAGCAGATGGTCATGTAGTTTAGTGCATATATATATACTTCATAATGATAAAAATAATAAATGTATTATGCATTAAATTCAGTGAATTAGTTCAATTGGTTTGAATGGACCAGTTTCAAAGTGCAGATTGTTAAGAGGTTATAGGTTCAAATTTGGTAGTCCCTTTAGAGTAGGAGTACAAGTACTAAGACAGCATTTATCCTATATGCCATTCACAAAATGTGAAGAAATGCCTCACAAATTTCTCCAAAATCATTTTCCATGGAAATATATATATATATATATATATTATATATATATTCACAAATTAAAAATAATATCAATAATAACGTGTAATAAAAAGTCATTAGTGTGTCTTGAAGTTAGTTTGAGAGCAGTAATCTCTTCCATGAGGAATTGAGATGTATGTCAATGGTTATTGTTAATTGAACATCAAATATATTTTTGGTCTTGTTGACCACTACGTGTTAACGATGCATAGCAGTACACCCCTTTTTTGGAAAAGGGATAGCACTTGATCGATGTGTCTGTTTCATCCAACTATCATCATTAGCTTGACTTCCATAATGTTATGTAAACCCTTTATGCATGTGTATAATGCAATGTTGCATTAATCGTTATCGGGATAATATCGGCGCGAGGAAAAAATCGGAAAAAATCGTAATTATCAGGAAATAATCGGAGATAATCGAGAAAAAATCGTTTGGTACAAAAATATTCATTTTTTTTCATTTTTTTTCAATTTTTTTAATATCTAAACTATCTACAACATAAAATAAATACATTGACACATAAATATGATAAAAGAACTAATATATAAGATGTTTAATATCATTTCTAGTGCTAAAATCACACATAACATTGAATCATGTCTTGAATAGTAAGTTCTTACTCTTGAGTCCCAACTCAGCCTCAAAATATCAACAAAAAATATAATAATGTATCTCATCATGTCATAATGTCATATACAATAAAATGAAGAAAATAACTAAAGTCTAATCCTATTGATTTCCTCTGCCCCTCTTACGAGAAAATGCCACAGCTTTCCCTTTCCCTCTAGATGTAGATGCTGGTGCTGGTGGAGTTGGCAATGGAGTCTGCTATGCTCTAGAAGCTGAAGGACTAGAAGTAGGAGCTATAGGAGGTAGACCACGTCCTCTACTGGTGGCAGGGGTAGCCCGAGCAGGTGGTGTCACCTAGAAACGTTACAATCTCCCAATCCTGAAATCCTGAAAAATTGATAAGTCTGCTGGATTTTGAATGAAATCTAAAATTCTACTTTCTCCTTATGAAATCCAATGAGGCCGGAACCACTCTCAAACATCCTAAGTCATTTCATGGTAATGTTAAAAATTTAAGTAAAAGGATGAAAATGAAGATTAAGGAGAATGTCACTTTTACTTTAAGAATTGAACATTACCATGAATAGCATATCAATAGTAGGGCCTAGACTTGATCATTAAGCTACCTCACTCAAAAATTATTTGTTTCTTTCAAAAAAAATTGCATTTCAAACATTTAGCATCCCTTAAAAAACCAAAAAAAACATTATAAAACCTCGCTGCCAGAGACCCCCAAGATAATTTCGATTGTTATCGCGATAAATTCGAATTTATCATGATAATTTCATGAAAAATCATGCAAAAAAAATTACCCGCGATAATTCGTATAAAAATCGCGATAAAATCGTTTTATCGAAAAAATCGCAACAAAACGATAAAATCGCGATTTTCACAACACTGGTATAATGTAAATAATCTTAGCAAATTCGTGTCATATATGTAACGACCTAGGTAAACCTACTTTTCTAGTGATGATCTCCATTCTGGGAGGTTTTTTGTCTCAACGATCCATTCTCGGATGGTCAACAGAGTTTTCCTCCAATTTAACCCCGAAGCTGGAATGGATTTTGTCACCAGGATCATAGGCGAGTCCTAGTGTTCTAAATTGATTCTATGTAAAAGTAATTTGGGAATAATCCTAACTATTTGGTTAGGTTAATTTATCCCTTTTCTAGCAATCTTGGCATATCCACTCCCAAAATATACATTTCCATCCTTTTTGTTTAATGAGGTAAACTTCTTTCAGTCACCTGTCATGTGTCTTGAACATCCACTATCCACGAACCATTGATTTCCATCACTATGAGCACATAGAGCTAGGCCATATCTATTTACAATGGATTTCTCCCTTTTTAATCCTTCTCTTTTGAATGGACAATTGTGTTCATCGTGACCATAATCATTACATAATCAACAAGTCTGATCATACTTAGCCAAGGGATCAAAAGAGTTGCAAGTCTTGATTTGGCCTTGTTCTTTGCGGCCAAGTGGCTTGCTTTGTTGATTCTTATATCTTGAAGCATTGTCCTTACGAGCATTGCAATGCTTGGCTTGATGACCAAAGTTTTTACAATAAAAACAATAACCAAGAAAGATTGTTTGGTACCTGTTAGAATGGCCTTGACTTGAAATAGTATTCTTCCTTGGAGTTGTCCTTCATTCATTCCTTAGATTGATAAAGGTGAACTCTTGTTCTTGGTGAGATGAGTTCTCTTCTTTTGGATGACTAGAAAAAATGTCAGCGTAGCTTCTTTGGATTTCCTCATTCACATTCTCCTTTGTACTTGATGATTCTCCTTTGAAACCAATCCCAGATTTGTCATATTGAGGTCTTTGAGTATTAAGGATGTTATCAAGTGTTTGAGAGCTTTGCCAACTCCTTTTAACTTGATCCAATTCTTTTCTTAGCGAAACAATTTCAGCTTCACGTTTTTTGCAAATCTCTTCTTTCTCTTTTAGTTTATTGTTCAAGAAATCTTCCCTCCTTTTTGCTTCCTCCTTTTCTACTTTGAGAGAAATAATCTTCTTTCGTAATTTCTCATTTTCTTCAATGGCACTCATTAGTAACTCATCCACATTTCCTTCGTCTTCTTGTTCAGAGTCATCATCATTTGTAAATGCCATGAATAATGCTTCTTTGCTTCCAGCATAGTCATTTTCCTCATCTAACTCATCATCATTTCTTTCGTGAAAAGTGATATTTTTAGTTGATTTCTTCTTGGTGATCACGAATTCATCTTCATCAAAATCGTCTTGTTTGGAGAAGAAAATCTTCTTGTTAAATCTTTTCTTTTTGAACATCCCATTTTTATATTCCTCATTATCATCACTATCATATTTATGAGGACTTTTTGCAGCATAGTGACCTCTCCTTCCACATTTAAAACAAATAAGAAGATACTTACCTTTTAACTTGGATCCTTTTCTTAGCTTTCGTACAAACTATGCAAGTTCAGATTCAGTATCAGAGTCATCACTGCTGGTATTCCAATTCTTTCCCCTTTTTTTTATGAAGCTTTGAATGTTGATTCCTTGGAATTTGGGATCCCTTTTCTCATTTCATAAGCAATGAGAATTCCATGAAGTTCATCCATTTTTAAAGTATCCAAATCCTTCATTTCTTCTATGGCAATTTGGAGTCGAATCTTTCTGGATGAGATCTCAAGACCTTTTGAACAATTATGTTTTCTTCAATATTTTCTTCTAAGCCTTTAAGTGAGTTGACAACTTCAGCTACTCGGAGGAAGAATGATGCAATATCTTCTTCGTCATCCATTTGAAGACTCTCAATTTGCCTTCTATAAGTTTGGAGCTCTGCATTCTTAACTTTGGAGTCCCCATCATATAAAGCAATGAGCTCGCCCCACATTTTTTTTGCAGAATCACAGCGCATGACTTTTGTGAATTCAGAGTCAGTGATTCCACTAGTTATGGAATTTAGTGCTTTGGAATTTGCAATGTAAGCTTTTCTTCCATCTTGATTAGTCGGAAGAGTGGAAGGAGCTTTGTTTTCATCCAAAATAGATTTCCATACTTCAGGTCCAAGGGACATTAAATAGTAGGACATCCTCTTCTTCCAAAAACCAAAGTTTGTACCATCAAACAGGGGAATCTTTCCTGTCAGTTCCTGATTCTTCATTGTGACCCGTGAATCCTTCTTCCAGCTGTTAGGCTAATAATGCAGAAGTTGGCTCTAACACCAGTTTTTGGAAATATTGAGAGGGGGGTAAATCAGTATTTCTTTTCAATTGTTCTTTTTACCATTTAGATTCTTCACAATTATAATCAGAAACAAATAATAATAACTTTATTATGAGAGGACTCAAATCCTCTCTTTGAATAATTGAGTACAATAATAATTTGAGGGCACCAACCCTTCAATATTCCAGGCACCAACTTGGACTTTTAATGAGGCCCCGACCTCTAGGGCTTCGGCCCTATTCTTCTCAAGGCTCCAACCTTTGTGTTTAGGGGCACCAACCTCTAGGACACCAATCCTTTTGTCTTCTTTTAATAAAGTATTTGTGAACGTCTTCAACTGGAATCTTCTCCGTTTAATTCTTCATAACTCTTCATTGTACTTTGTGCTTGACTTTGTTAGTGATTGACTTATGCTTGGCTTGTGCTTGACTTCACTGCTCAATCACCTTATTGTATTGTGTTATCTTTGCTTCACTGTGTTAACATCTTTACTTTATCAATCCCTACTGTCCAAAAGAGGGTTCTTCACTATCCAAAGGAGGGCTTTACAAGACAATTGTGCAAATGTACAAATATTACAACAAGGATCCGAGTTTTAATGATAAAGTGTAACCATCAATCCGAGAGAGCTGCCTAAACCAAGGATATAGACACAGACCAGAAGAATAAGGTCACAGTCTGAAGTAGTATAGCCCCCAGAGTTTAGCAATACACAGTCTGAAATTGCCACAGCTCCACAGTCCAAAATTTGTCACAGCTCCACAGTCTGAAATACTCCACAAAATTTGCAGTTCAAGCTTACTGAGATTCTGAAACAGATTGCACCGAGCTACAAACAGACTTATGTATGAGGCAGATCTAAGTTATTATATGAATATGCAGGTCCGAGGGTGATAGGCTGTGTATAAGATAGATCCGTGGCTAGTACAGTGGGACTGCACCAGATCCAAGGTGTTAACTCTCTGTGTTATATCCCAGAAATGCCAACTGTTGCCCTTTTCTTCTTTTATGCTGCCTCTCTCAAGTTTGCGAATTGTGAACTATAACTACCTTTTATGTGTTGGATCGCTGAATTGATGGATAAGGAAATGAATCACGGACTGTATATAAATAGGTTTCTTTGTAATGACAACCAAAAAGCCACGTCGGCTCAATGACAGGGTTAATTTCCTTAACTTAAAAAATCAATATCTCACAAACTATATGGATTTTTGGGGTAAGAGCTCATTGGAAAGAGAAAAAAATCCTCTTTCAGATGGTTTAGGTTCCATGATGAAAGGTTGCTTCTAAGGTGCCCAAATTTATTTTACTTTGTGATTGTTCTTGAACACCTTTTTTTTTGTGCAGAAGGTGATTGGGACAGCAAGAGGTCATTGTCATGACTCCAAGTTCTTCATCATAGTGTGTCTCCATATTGTTCATCATGTGAGTCATCAATGTCATCCATGTCATCATTCTAGTATAGCATCTATGTCATCATGTTATAGTGCAGTGGTATGTCATCAACCATATGTCATAGTGCAGTGTTCATCAATTTTCCATTAGGAGAGCTCATCAAGAGAGCATATATTTCATCAATGACAATTATTGAACAACACCTTTATGGCATTCAAGATCATCCATTTAGCCTTCACTTCCTTCTTGTTGTAAGCTACAAAAATCATGCAGATCTGTGGGCAAAATCATGACATGCTTGACGATATCCTAAAAATCATTCTCCTTTTGTAAGTGTGTAACCTTCACCTTCTATGCTAAGAAATTCAAGGCACTATCCAATCTGTCCTCAAACCTAAGGCTGGCTTATGCCATCTCTGAGATCAAATGCAACAACTCCCAAACATAAACTTTAGTTTGAAATCCTCCAAGTACTTGTCCTTTCCAATAGTTGACTTACCACTGCAAAATTTGTGAATCTCAATCAGAGAATTTAGCTCCAAAAACATGTGACAATTTCAAGCCTTACGTGACTAGTGTCCTTATGATCTCAGTCTCAACCCCAAAACCAAGATCTGGATCAAACCAAAAAAGACGGAAAGAAGAAACAACGATCGACCAAAGTATACATGACTACACAATTTTTGAAAATATATATATATATATATATATTCATGTACATCCATATGAATACAAACCATTATACACAAATTTGCAAAGTTTCTCATAGGTATAGAAAGGGTGCACATGACCAAAATAGGACCAAGTGCAATCCATCTATAATATTCCTAGTGGGAAATATTAAGTGATAACAGCAAATGAAGCATAAACATGTAATCATAAAACTAACACACCAACATAATGACAAATTGCACCAGAAATTGTACCAAGAGTTGAGCCAATTTATTAATTGAGAAAACAAAGTACATATCAATGAAGAAGAGGAACTTGGGCTTGCTATAGCAAGTTAATCAAGTCCCAAGTAAAAATGGAGTTGTCCAAGTGCTAGAAACTGCTCTCCCGAAGTCTCTGTGCTTGCACAATAAATTCTACTAGTTCTGGCTGGAATGGAATTAGTGTTCCGTCCCTCTAAACTACTCAGAAAATTCCAGGAAATTAACTAGAGCCTCCTCACAAGGAACCCATAATAACCCAGAAAAATCTCACATACCCATGTGGTCGAAATGTTCCCAGTGACCTGTGTCATTCTCCAAAAAAAATTATTTTTGGCTGCTGACTAGAACACTGATTTCTGCGAGAAATACTGCCCAAAAAATTCTACGAAATTAACCTCGGACTCCTCTCACCAAACCCAGAAAAACACAGAAAGAGTTTCGGTTGAATCCAGCGACCCGCTGTGACCCCCAACAAGTGCAAATCACCACATCTGGCCAAAAAACGCCCCACAATTTGATATTACGGAATTATGCCAAAATCTACCACTGGCTAAATTCTCCCTCGAGGTTTACCTCCAATCTTTGGCCCTTATCTCTCCACAATTCTTCTCCCTTCTACCCTTGCGCACACGAAGCCAGAAACCCCTACGCACTTCCAAATGAAGAGAATTTTGTCCCACAGATTTGTTGTTCTCTGTCCCTACAAAATCGACACAAAATTCCCGGCTCCAACTAGGAAAATCCTCCTACAAATAACCACAACTCATTGTATGTTGGACCACAATGAATAACTCGAATTGCCTCTATGCCCAGAAAATACGCAGAGCTAGAAATATTGTTGTCACTGATGCTCTATGAAAACCTAGCTATGGACTCTTTGAATTCCCAACTACGGAAGACCTCGAAGTCCTTTGAAGATGGGGTGGAATCCCGCTTGGAAGTCTTGTGCTAAACAACACTCTACCCTTGCGCTAAACAACTCAAAAAGAAGATGAAGTGTTAAGTGTAATAGTCAAAAGATGATCCACAAAATGAGTCTCTCCTCTTTTATATTTTCTCTCAATCCTTTTAGACTCCTTTTAATATTATTTTATTGGTCTGGGCACTTTTCCACTTGGTTACTTTTTCCACCATTTTAATAAAATAATAATTTGACACCAATCTGCAATAAAATAATACTTGCCACCTTTCTCCAAAATACTAGTTACCCCTTTTAATTAATATTACCAAAATTGGGCAAACTCCCCATGCTCACAAAATTGGGGATATTATAGTACTCCCCGCCAAAAATTGCTTGTCCTCAAGCAATGCCTGAACAAGCACTCTCTCTATCAACCGACCCAAATGGCTACTGTAAATGATATTGGGGTCCCAAATGTGCCACTGAGTCATCCCTATCCCCAGCACTATCCTGGAATGAAGAAGTCCCTCAATACTAGGGTCCCAAGCCATCTTGATCTACATGAAGCACCCCTTTCTCCACTCAATTTCCAACCTAGTACAGGCACCTGAAGCCCTCTACATACTATCAGTAAGTAGAGCATCATGATAATATAAAGTCTTGATCAACTCATTGTGCAACTGTTTTGCTGAGTCATTCACCACATGCACTCCAAGCGTGACCTCCTGAAGATACAGTCCAAACCCGGTGGAGATGAATCCTTGTCCGCATGAGCTTCCCCTAATCTCCTCCAACTAATCATCCCTCAATGTTGGTGAAATCCCCCTCGCCAATAGCAAATCATAAAATCCAATGAAAGATCAAAATGATCTCCCCCTATCGAAACTAGCTCATCCCTAAGGGTAGTCGAATTGTCAAGCACTGTGATGCCAAGGTCCCATGCCCATTGCTGGAAGAAACTGTCCTACTGACCCTGTGACACTGGTCATGACTGACTGCCCAACATGCTTGTACAAGAGCCTCCTGTCTTGTAACTCTCGGCCATAATATATGTGATGATCGAGGCTATGCCCATCTTGCCCAAGCAACTCAGCAATGTCAGAGCCTATCACTCCATGGCTAGCCCCAATATTGAGCAACAACTTGCCTTGCCATATGATGAAGACCTCAATGATCCCCCATGTGTCACCCTAAGAATGAACCAGATCACCTACTATCCTGAGCGTACTCACTAAGAAATGGAGCATCCCCTCAATCAATTGTATCCCTCGATCCCGCAGCCATACTAGAGGTCCACAACGCCCAATTCTCACTGCATGTTGTTGTGACATAATGCTATCTCTTAGGACCCCTCTGTGCCTCATCCTTGACCCTTGTATGTATCTAATGGAAGGGCACCCAACATCAAGGATCTATCCCACATGTGACAAACTACTCTATTCCTGCCAGACCACATAGCGAAATATGCTATCCCAACTCCTGATGATGTACCCGAATACTACCCAGAGCCTAGGCATCCTGCTGTTAATCAGGACTACCATCCCCTGTACCTGGTGCTCACATAACACCTCGAGTTGTCCCGTCGATAGTGTACCCTACAACTCACTCACAGTCACTTCCCTAAGCCTACACCCTTCAACACGTGCCCTAGCCAAATGTTACCACTGAGAATCTTCCCCTGGATACTTTGTGTCCCAACTAATTGTCTCGAGCGAGCCTCTTGTGTCTTGTTGCTCATGATGAAGGTATCAAAGGACAACATCCAACTCCTCTACGTACAAATAACATAGAAGTGAGAGAGGCACACGAGTCCCCATGGATATCATCAAATGATGATAATTAGCGTCCTTATCTATCTTGGGTGATCAATACCCAATGGCATGCATGTTGTCTCTATTAGGCGGTCTCCCTAGCGGCAATGCTCCAAAATCTCAATGGGAAGCATCACACTTCACTACATACAGCCAAGCATCCCTAGCTCCCCTCCATAAGAACATGTATCTTTGTGCCCCTTAGCACACGAATGCACCGAGTTGCACACCTCTATGCATTGTTGGACACCACTACAGGCCGATGTATCATCACGAATCATCTGGTATCCCTCTTGTGACAAAGTAGCTATCACTCCATGCAAAACCTCGAGGTGGTGTGAATTCTTCCGCCTACTCCACGGCGCATGCCCTCACAATACAACACTCCTCTGTGCATCTTTGTGCTCCTCTACAGAACACTGAACTTTGTGGCATGACTTTGTACACCACTGAAGTTTTGAAGGGAGGCTTGGGTGCATGTATTCCAAAGAACCCAGAAAGCGTTTTGGGAAATTCTACCTGAAGACAGTTTTATTAAAATAATTAATTATTTTTAATGGGACCCTAAGTCTAAACTTAGGAAAATAAAATAATTAATGGGTATTAATCTAACTATGGGTGTAACTTCTAGAAGAAGACGAGGATCAAGTGGAAATGATCTTAGCCTTTGATTAGCTTCTAATTTGGGTTGAATGTCAACGAGGAGATTATTTAAGGAGGCTTGCAGGTCATTTAGAAGGCACACAGAAAGTTGATCAGTCAGATCGAATTGCTGAAGCTAGAGGCAGCGTAGTGATTTGTAGTGATCACGCAAAGACGGGTAGGGAGAGTTTTGGCTGGAGGATCTTCTCCGAAGCCAAGAATATTCAACAAAGAGACACACAGAGGAGGCAGCACAGAGGGCAAAGAGGGTGATGTAGAGCCAGGAACAGCTCATACAAGCCTCACACAGTGCAGCGCAAATGTCTGAAATTTGTTGAGGAGGTTGATGTTCATAGTCGGGAGGGTTGGAGTCAGCTTCTGAGAGAAAACCAATTGTTATGAACCAGCTCACAAAAAGATAGAAAAGATAGATCAACAACTTCAAAATCAACCTCTTCGAGGGGCAACCTTCTTTCCATTACACAGATGAATAATTCTTGGATGATACAAATGACTAAACCTCCTTTCTATATATAGGAGTCTAAGGGGTCACAATATAATCAAAGGGCACAACAATAACAATAGTGGGCTTCTATGGGACACACTAATAACAATATGGGGACAATAGGGGCACAATAATAACAATAAGGGCTACAATGACAACAGTGATTGGGGAATCACTAGTATTATAGGGACCTAACATGCCCCTCTACTTAAAAAAAGTGTTGTCCTCAACGCTTGAGTAGTTCTGGATGCTTCTGTATAAAATTCTCATCCTCCCATGTGGAATCTTAAGCAGGTAAGTTCTTCCACTTGATGAGATACTCCGAAATTGATCGATTTCGTAGCTGTCAAGTTCTTGTTTCTGTGACTGCTTCAGGTTCCAATATGATTTTTCCTTCCTAATCAAGTTCTAACAATATTGTTTGAACTAGGAACTTGTCACCTATAACATTTTTTAAACATGAAACATGGAAAACTGGGTGCACTCGAGAAGCTGCAGGAAGCTCCAACTTGTATGCCATAGTACCAATCTCTTGCAACACCTTGTATGGACCATAATACTTTGGTGATAATTTATTGTCCTTCTTAGCTCGCTTGAAGGACATTTGTTTATATGGTTGTAGCCGTAGGAATACCCAGTCACCTACATCAAAACTTCTTTTGCTGCAATGTTGATCTACTTATTGTTTCATTCTATTATGCGCCAAAGTGAGGTTATCTTTTAAGAGTTGGAGAACTTGTTGTTGATGCTCGATGTGATCTTTCACTGCGTGAAACTTAGAATTTTCTCTTAAATATGATGTGATGGATGGTGGATGATATCCATAAAGTGCCATAAATGGGGTTATTTTTGCTACAGTATGGAAGGAAGTGTTATACCACCATTCAGCGAGAGGCAACCATTTGACCCATTGTGTCTGTTTATCAAAGACAAAGAAACAAAGATATCCTTCCAAACATTTGTTTATCTCAGTTTGCCCATCAGATTGAAGATGATAAGATGAGCCATGAGCTAAGTACTGAGACAAGAAAATAATTTTGTCCAAAAATTTCCAGTGAAAATGGGATCTCTGTCGCTTACAATAATCTTTGGGTTTCCATGTAGCTTTTGAATTGTTTCCATAAATGCAGTGGAAACTGTATTGGCTTTAAATGGATGAGATAATGCACAAAAGTGTGCATACTTGGTAAGTCTGTCAACTACCACCATGATGACACTCTTTCCTTCGGACTAGGGTAAACCATGATAAAATCCATTGAAACCTCATCCCAACGTTGGCTTGGAATGGATAAAGGTTGTAATAGACCTGGGGTCTTAATTATTTCAACTTTATTTTGTTGGCAAACCAAACATTCCGCCACAAACTTTTGAATATCCAATTTAAGGCCATCCCAAAAAAAGTCCTTCTTAACCCTGTGGTAAGTTTTTAAAAATCCTAAGTGCCCTCCTAACAGAGAAGTGTGCAATTCCATAGGAATCTTTTGTTTGAGTTGGGAATTCTTACATAGGTATAAGCGATCTTTGTACCATAACGACTCATTTTTCCAGCTAAATGTATCAAATGTACTAGGATGTTGTTGTAGCTTTTGAATGAGTGCCCACACTTCTTCGTCATTCTTCCTATTGACACCTAATCATAAGGATTGGGTGAACAATTGTAAATAGTGTAAATAATAAATAAGAGACTGAAGAGTTATCGGGAGATGAAACTCAAGAGTCACTCCCTCGTGTATATAACTATGAACAGCCCAAATGAATAAACATATTCTCATTTGAGGAGTTACCTCTTGGCTTGACATGGTATCAGAGCCAGCTCCCAAAATTAGTTTTTGTGTAACTCCTGGTATCAATTTTCTGCCATATACTTGGCATTCTGTCCCTCTATTCTATGTCGCTCTCTGCAGTCTCTGCCATATTCTCTGCAAGATTGCTTCAGGGATGTTGATTGCTTGCAAATCCAAAGATCTATGTGTTTGTTTTAGATGAGCGTTTCTCTGTTTCTCCCAACTCGATGAGTGTTGCTCTATTTCTCTTATTTTCGATGAGCTCCTTCTCCATGAAAACTAGTCAATGTCTCTACCGAGCTCACTCCTAATCAAGGCACCATCTTCAATATTGTTTAAGTTGAGCCTGTGTCACATTTTTTGCAATGAATGAAGTTTATCTGAGCTCAACATTGCAACTCTTATACAACTCCAATGTTTGATGCACTTAAAGAACCAGCGTGTACGTGGTCGTGGTCATGGTGAACGGTGTCTGAGCATGAAAATTTTGACAAAGAACGTGGTGCGATGAGCGTGGAGCGATGGCTAACTATTTTTAGTTCTACGTTGCCTTGGTGTGTTGATAAATAGAGAGTAGTGGTTTACTATTTTCAATTCTGCGTTGCCTTAGTGTGTTGATAAACCGAGAGCGGTGCCTGACTATGTTCAATCCTGCGTAATTGTGGTATTGTGCAGTGTAACTGTGTTGACTGGTTTGTTCATATCACATGTTGGTTGAATGCGTTGGATGAGTTGGATGCACTATTCATATTATATATTAGTATGGTGGGCATATGGTGTAATTGGAAAGTGTATTAAAAAAAAAAGTATGTGTGTGTGCTCCTCCTCAACAATGCTCCCTTGTGATGGTGCTCCCTTACGCTACTGCCCATATACTGACCTCCCATTACCTTCTTTGACTGGTTATTCCCCAAAATACTAGGTTGTCTCATTCCCAAAATACTACGTTGTCCTCTGTGCACATCCGTTGTCCACAACCGTTGTCTTTGGTATCTTGGTATCTTTAGTGTGCCTGTCCCTAAACCACTCTTTGTGGGCTCGTTACCAAACCACTCCAGCACAACCTTCCCACCTCCACGTTGTCCTGTTAATATACCAACTCCCCCAAATAAACCTCCCTCAAATACTCCCTCCCCCAAATTTACCCTCACCCATAAACCTACTCCCCCAAATAATACCCCTGTTTTAATATATCATAGTACATTTTTTACACATATTACCAACAGAGGTGCAACTTCTTATAGTCTATTGGCAACAGAAGTATTTTTCTTACAGTACACAGATTTTAAAATGCATTCAGTAATATCTATTGTGGGAGTGGTTCTCAATGGGAAGGAGAATTAGTGGTCTCGGAAAATCAAACACACTCTCATCTTTAATGAGTTGTGGAAAGGAGTGTGTGTTGGAGAAGGAGACAAAGAACCACAACATCCCACCTCAGACAAGGAATTCGTCATTTGGGAAAATAAGAACAGCAAGGCTTATGCCTTGATTGCACATCTGTAAATGAAGAGGTGAGTCGCCACATTTTGCCATTTTCAAATGTTTTTGAACCCTTACAAAAACTGAAGGAACTCTGATGCAGGAGCATGTGACTTAGAGGGAAAAAGTCTTCAAACATATTCCAAAAATCCAAAAAAAAAATCTATAGGCAAAGGATTGGGGTCCTTTAGCCAGCAATTTCCATGTTTTCTTTAGTTCAAGATAGGATAGAATTGAGAATAAAACATGCCAATTATATTACGGATGGATAAGCTATAATAAAGCTTTACGCTTTAAATCATTATATGTAAAGCATGATTTTGTAAAGGATAAGGCCCGAGAAGGCTTTATCAAGTATTTATAAATAAGAGACAAGGGGACTCTCAGAGGGAGCGATGCCCGGAAGCATTATTCCTTGAAAAATTTTCTCTCTATTTATCTGAATTAATGGCCTTTTGCTAATTAAAAATTTGTATGCACGCATCGGCTAACTTGTTTTACTAGGAGTTGAAAATTGATGAATTCACCTTATTTTCCAGCATGATGCTTGATTGAAGCCTTTAGGATCGTTTTTTTTCATTTCGGCACATGCAGGCTTCCTAAGTTATTTTACAAAGTTCTGTGGACAACTCTGTTTACACAGAGGATTCATGATATTTCTTTAAGCGGAACATTGTCCCGAACGCGAAACCTTATTAGATTGGTTCATGCCCATATCAGGTTCGGACCAATATCACATCGGAGAAATGCAAGTGGAGTAGAGAGCCTTTGGAACTGCCGAAGTGTGAACTCCGACGTTTCGGAGCCAAAACATTATAAAGAAGGGTAGGGAGAGGTGTCGAGTCCGCGGAAACGATCGCATCACAAACCTGGAGAGGTCGCCGATAGCGATCGCCGACTATTTTGTGAAACCCCGACATTCTGAAACCGAAACATTATAAAGAAGAGCGTAAAGAGGCGTCGGGTGCGCAAGAGCGATCGCATCGCAAACCTGGAGGCGAGAAGAACCAAGTGTTGATGGTTTAGAAATCGCCGATAGCGATTGCCGATTATTGCATCGGAAAAAAGGAAGGAGGAAGGGCATTAAACCTGCCGATAGTATATTGTATAAATCCCTCACTAAAAGCCCGCTGATAGTGTTTTGGGTAATTCTTTTAGAATTACAGTTCCGATAGGAGCAGAGCCCTGGTTGTCAATTAACAAGGGTTGAGGCGATAGGAGAAAATCCATGAAGCTGTCAGTTTAATGACTGATACGCCAATTGAAGCAGAGGGAGAAATTGGGGCTGATATTGAGGAAATTGCTGCCAGATTTGAGAGGTTATCCATATCGCCTGCACCCAGGCCATCATTAGTGGTATCTGAGCAACCAACTGACATTGGATTGAATCTCAGAAGCAGGAGAAGGAAAGTTACTACGGCTTTTAGATTTGGAAGAGGACGAGGACGTGGTGGAAGAGGACGGCATGTTGCAAATGCTGAAGTAATGGAAGTTGTGCAACAGATGCAAGCTAGATTGGATGCATTAACTTCAGACAGAAACATAGATGATGGAGATGTTAGTGAACCTGAGATTGAAGCTACAGAGGAGGAACCTATAGAAATTACTCCTGAGATGAGGTTCTTTCAGTGAGTGTTGAGATCCACAGCCAGGCCAAAGACCGAGGTATCAGTATACCAAGGAGGACTAAATCCAGAAGAATTGATAGACTGGATTAATGGCATGGAGAAATTCTTCGATTATGAAGAAACGGAAGATGAGAAGAAAGTGAAGTTTGCTATCACCAAGTTAAAAGGCCATGCAGCGATTTGGTGGGATGGTGTGCAGGCAGAAAGGAAGAGACTTGGTAAGCAACCAATCAAGAATTGGAGCAAGATGGTAGCAAAGCTAAGAGGTAAGTTTTTGCCAAGTAATTATCAGCAAACTTTATTTAGACAAATGCAAAATCTTAGACAGAGATCTTTGACAGTAAAAGAGTACACAGAGGGGTTTTATAAAGTAAGCATAAGAGCTGGAGAAGCCCAAGATATAGATGAGAAGGTGGCTAGATATATGAATGGCCTCAAGATGGACATGCAAGATGAGATAAGTCTACTGTCTCCTAAAACAGTAGAGGAAGCTTATCAGATAGCACTGAAAGCTGAAGAAAAACTCATGAGGAAGCAGTCTGCCAGAGGGAGAGGTACTTTCCGAGGAAGGGGAAGTCAAGGTGGTAGAGGAAGATCTACAACACCTAAAGATGGAGCTAGCAGCAGCTCAACCCAGCATGCACCCACAGGAGGTGATGCAAGAGGCAGAGGGAGTTTTTCTAGAGGAAGAGGAGGCAGAGGAAGGGGCAGAGAAATAAGATGTTACAGATGTAACAGCTGGGACACAGAGCTTTTGAGTGCCTAGAGAATGTAGAAACAAATCAGAGGAATGCAATTTTTGCTCCAATTGAGGGAGAAGCACCAGTGGCAGTAGTAGAAGAAGAAGAAAATATACCAAAAAGAGGAGAATCTTTGGTAGTTAATAAAGTTCTACTTAAGCCAGCAAAGGAGGTGGCTGAACCATCACAAAGGAAGACTTTCTTCAGGACAGTGTGTAAAGTTCAAGGGAAATGTTGCCAGATGATCATTGGTAGTGGCAGCACTGACAATTTGGTCTCTACAGAAGTAGTGGAGAAATTGAAGCTGAAGACAATGAAACATCCAACACCTTACAAGGTGTCATGGTTGCAAAAGGGGCACCAACTGTTAGTAAATGAACAGTGTGAAGTGGAATTTCAGGTGGGCAAGTATAAAGATAAAATTGTTTGTGATGTGATGCCCATGGATGTGTGTCACATATTGCTTGGAAGACCTTGGCAATATGACAGAGGAGCCATGCATGATGGAAAAAGAAACACCTACAAGTTTGGAAAGGATGGTGTCAATCATATGTTGTTGCCTCTGCAAGAAAAAGAGGTACCAAGACAAAAGACTGATCCCAAAACTCTATTACTTGGAAGAAAGGAATACTTGAAGCAGATTGAAGAAAATGAGGTAAATTTTGTTGTAGTTTGTAAGCCCAAGGTAATAATGACCTCTACTAAAGTTTATGATTTACCCATTGAAATTCAAGAAATGTTGGAGAAATATTGTGATATTATTGTTGATGATTTGCCTAATGAATTACCACCCATTAGGAGAGTCAGTCATCATATAGATTTGATTCCTGGAGCAAGTCTGCCTAATAAAGCAGCTTACAGAATGACTCCTACAGAAAATGAAGAAGTTAGAAAGCAAGTACAAGAATTGCTTGACAAGGGGCTAATCAGAGAAAGCTTGAGTCCTTGCACAGTACCAACAATGCTGAGCCCAAAGAAAGATGGAGGCTAGAGAATGTGTACAGATTCAAGAGCCTCCAATAAAATCACAATCAGGTACAGATTTCCCTTACCTAGAATTGAAGATTTAATGGATTGCTTGAGTGGAGCAAAATATTTTTCAAAACTAGATCTTAAAAGTGGATATCATCAGATAAGGATAAGAGAAGGGGATGAGTGGAAAATCGCTTTTAAGACCAATGAGGGACTGTATGAGTGGAGAGTAATGCCTTTTGGGTTGTCAAATGCACCAACTACATTCATGAGACTCATGAATGAAGTTCTTAAAGAATTCATTGGTAAGTTTGTAACAGTATATCTGGACGATATATTAGTTTATAGCAGGTCTAAGGAGCACATGAGGCATTTAAATTATGTCTTACAAAGGCTGCAGCAAGAAAAATTATTGTTGAATCTGAAGAAGTGTTCATTCATGAAAGAAAAGCTCGTATACTTGGGATTTGTTATTTCTGCTCAAGGACTGAAGATGGATCCAGAGAAGATCAAGGCAATTATGGAGTGGCCTTCACCCAAGAGTGTTTTTGAGGCAAGGAGTTTTCATGGTCTTGCTAGTTTTTATAGGAAATTCATTAAGAATTTTAGTAAGATTAATGCACCTATTATTGAGACCATAAAGAAGAACAAACAGCCATTTAAATGGACTGCTGAAACAAAGAAAAAATTTCAGCTGTTAAAAAAGAAAATCACTGAAAAGCCTATTTTGGTTCTGATTGATTTTAACAAACCTTCTCAAGTAAAGTGTGATGCTAGCAGAGAAGCAATTGGAGGAGTTTTAAGCCAAGAAGATAGACCAATAGCTTATTTTAGTGAAAAGCTAAATGATTCAAAAAAGAAGTATTCTTCTTATGAAAAGGAGTTCTACGCAGTTGTGCAGTCATTAAAGAAATGGAGGCATTATTTAATGTCAAAAGAATTTATTCTTTATTCAAATAACCATGCATTACAGTTTATAATGCATCAGCCAAAGCTCAGCCAGAAACATGCCAAATGGGTAGAATATCTTCACAGTTTCCATTTTGTGTTGAAGCATATAACTGGGCAGTCAAACAAAGTTGCAGATGCCTTAAGTAGGAGAAATGTATTGCTTCAAGAGAGTCAAATCCAATTGTTGGGTTTTGATTTTCTTAAGGAATTATATGAGACCGATTCAGATTTTAAAGAGGCATTTGAGGCTTGTAAAAATCCTGTTTTGGTGGATAGGAGCAAATGGTTGGATTGCTTCCTACAAGATGGATTGTTATTTAAGAAAAATCAGCTTTGCATACCAAACTGTTCAATGAGAGAAGATCTAATCAAAGAGGAACATAGTGGAGGACTTGCAGGACATTTTGGTGTAGAGAAGACTTTTGAACAGCTAAGCAGATTTTATTTCTGGCCGAAAATGAAATCTAAAGTGGAGAAGTATGTGAGAACTTGCAAAGTCTGCCAATATGCAAAGGGAAGGAGCCAAAACACAGGTTTGTATATCCCATTACCAATTCCAGATATGCCTTGGGATATGGTAAGTATGGATTTTGTGTTGGGGTTACCAAAGACTCAAAGAGGTAATGATTCAATCTTTGTTGTAGTGGACAGATTTTCAAAAATGGCACACTTTATTCCATGTTATAAAACTAGTGATGCTTCTCACATTGCTAATTTGTTTTTTAAGGAGATTGTAAGATTGCATGGATTGCCCAAAAGTATTGTCTCAGACAGGGATTCCAAATTTGTTGGACATTTCTGGAGGACATTATGGAAGAAGTAATGAACTAAATTAAGTTTCAGTTCCGCCTATCATCCACAAACTAATGGACAAACTGAAGTTGTGAACAGGAGTTTAAGCAATCTTTTGAGGAGCCTTACTGCAGAACATCCAAAGCAATGGGATCAAGTATTAGCACAAGTTGAGTATACATATAATGACTCACCGAACAGGAGCACAGGACAGAGTCCATTCCATATTGTTTATGGAATGCATCCAAGAGGAATATCTGAATTAAGAAATTTGGGAAAAGAAGAGATGAGAAGTGCGGAGGGTGAAGACTTTGCTTCAAAAATGCAGGCAATACATGAACAAGTGAAGCAACAGCTGCAGGATAGCAACATCAAGTACAAAACCAGAGCAGGCATGAGAAGAAGAGAGGTGAACTTGAAGTTGGGGATTTGGTTTTAGTACATCTCAGAAAGGAGAGATTTCCAAAGAGGGAGTATAATAAATTGAAATTCAAGAAAACTGGACCATGCAAAGTATTGAGGAAATTCTCTACAAATGCTTATGAGATTGAGTTACCTTCTGATGTTGGAATATCACCAATTTTTAATGTTGCAGACTTATACAAGTATGAGAGTGGAACTGCAGATGATACAGCACAAGATCAAGAGAACCAAGAGGTTGATTGGGTAAAACAATTACCCACAACAAAGAATTTGCAGCCAGAAAGAAATCTGGACAAGAAGGTGTTTAAGAGGACAAGGGGACGAGAGTACTTCCAGTATTTGGTAAAATGGAAAGGACAACTGATCGTTGATGCTACTTCGGTTACAGAACACATCCTACAAAAACTGGGCAGTTCTGTAGATGAACTCATGGACGGGAGCCCATGAAGAATTTTGTCCTCAGGAGTCTGATGCAAGAGCATGTGACTTAGAGGGAAAAAGTCTTCAAACATATTCCAAAAATCCAAAAAAAAATCTACAGGCAAGGGAGTGGGGTCCTTTAGCCAGCAATTTCCATGTTTTCTTTAGTTCAAGATAGGATAGAATTGAGAATAAAACATGCTAATTATATTACGGATGGATAAGCTATAATAAAGCTTTACGCTTTAAATCATTCTATGTAAAGCATGTTTTTGTAAAGGATAAGGCCCGAGAAGGCTTTATCAAGTATTTATAAATAAGAGACAAGGGGACTCTCAGAGGGAGCGGTGCCCGGAAGCATTATTCCTTGGAAAATTTTCTCTCTGTTTATCTGAATTAATGGCCTTCTACTAATTAGAAATTTGTATGCACGCATCGGCTAACTTGTTTTACTAGGAGTTGAAAATTGATGAATTCGCCTTATTTTCCAGCATGATGCTTGATTGAAGCCTTTAGGATCGTTTTTTTTCATTTCGGCGCATGCAGGCTTCCTAAGTTATTTTACAAAGTTCTGTGGACAACTCTGTTTACACAGAGGATTCATGATATTTCTTTAAGCGGAACATTGTCCCGGACGCAAAACCTTATTAGATTGGTTCATGTCCGTATCGGGTCCGGACCAATATTGCATCGAAGAAATGCAAGTGGAGTAGAGAGCCTTTGGAACTGTCGAAGTGTGGAATTCGATGTTTCAGAGCGGAAACATTATAAAGAAGGGCGGGGAGAGGCGTCGGGTCCACGGAAACGATCGCATCGCAAACCTGGAGAGGTCGCCAATAGCGATCGCCGACTATATTGTGAAACCCCGACATTCCGGAACCGAAACATTATAAAGAAGAGCGTAAAGAGGCATCGGGTTCGCGGGAGCGATCGCATCGCAAACTTGGAGGCGAGAAGAACCAAGTGTTGATGCTTTAGAAATCGCCAATAGCGATTGCCGATTATCGCATCGGAAAAAAGGAAGGAGGAAGGGCATTAAACCTGCCGATAGTATATTGTATAAATCCCTCACTAAAATCCCGCCGATAGTGTTTTGGGTAATTCTTTTAGAATTACAATTCCGATCGGAGCAGAGCCCTGGTTGCCAATTAACAAGGGTTGAGGCGATCGGAGGAAATCCACGAAGCCGTCAGTTTAATGACTGATACACCAATTGAAGCAGAGGGAGAAATTGGGGTTGATATTGAGGAAATTGTTGCCAGATTTGAGAGGTTATCCATATCGCCTGCACCCAGGCCATCAAACTCTATGACTCACGCTCTACACTTGAAGTTGTTCAACTCATGATTAAATTGTTCAGCCTTGAATTACAAAATGGTGATCCTCTTGCTCTTGCATCAGAAGTAAAATCTATTATGCATGGTATCAAAGTCACTAATGTTGAACTGGACATTCCTCTGATAGCTTTTGTCAAGGCACTTTATCCCACTTACTCAAATTATCTTGAGTCATTGCAAGCAAATGGAAACCTCAAAGAAATTACCTTTGATTCCCTTGTGAATAAATTTGTTGAGAGAGAGAAAGCTTTTGGGAAGAAGACAACTCCTCAGTCTTCTAAAGACGCTGTGTCTTGCACATAGAGAGAAGAATCTTGCTCAAGATTCTTCCAGAGGAAGAGGTGGTCAAAGAGGAAGAGGAAGAAGAAATTCAGAGGCGGGGGGGGCAAACACTCTCAAGGAGAAAATTCAGATTTGTATTGCATACGTTGCAATAGAGATCGCATGATGCATCCACATGCAAGTTGCCTTGGCACAGAATTGAGCAGGAAAGAAACCAACCCAAAGGTAAAACTAATAACAAAGAGAAAGGTAAAGCACCTGAATCCGCTCACTATGTTGTGTCACATTGTAATATTGGAGTAAATGAACACTTATTTAATGTTTCACTTGCTTCTTGGAAAAATGATTGGTTGCTTGATTCAGAAGCAACTTGCCACATGACCTCTAAAAGAGATTTTTTGAAGAATTTACTGACAATGTTGATGGAGCAGTAGACTTTGCAGACAAATCAAAATTCAAGCCATCTGGGCTTGGCACAATTAGGCTTAAATTGCCTGGTCTTCCAAACTTTCTTCTACATGATATTCTATATTTCCCACAGTTGAGGAGAAACTTGTTGTCCTTGGTCCACATCCGCCAGCAAGGACACTCCATTCATATGTTTGATGGCAAGGTTGAGGTGAGAAAAGCATCAGATCACTCACTTGTCATGACAGGAATAGAAGAATAAAGGCTTTTCTGCACAAAATTTCTCATACAATTCTCATTATGATGAAGGTACATTTCCATCAAGTTTATTATGGCATGCTAGATTTGGACACTTGAACTATGACAGCCTCCGCTTGTTGAAGAAAAATGGTGTTACTGGTTTGCCTACAATTCCTAGGAAACTTAAGCAATGTGATGCTTGCATTCTAGGAAAGCATAGCAAAAAATCTTTTCATGATTCACATTCTAGAGCACATAGAAAACTTGAACTCATTCATTCAAATTTATGTGGTCCAGTGCCTGCTCCTTTTTCACATATAAATATTGACGACATTTATTGATGACTACACCAGAATGTGTTGGGTTTATTTATTGAAGAACAAATCTGATGCTTTTCAAACATTCAAGAACTTTCATACATGGATTGAAAATGATGCACAATCTCATATTGCTCTATTCGCACTGATAATGGAAAAGAATACACTTCAAATGAATTTGAAAACTATCTTCGCCAACATGGGATCAAACATCAAACAATTGTGCCTTATAATCCCCAACAAAGCGAAGTAGCTGAAAGAATGAATAAGACAAACTTAAATATGGTGTGCTCCATGATGTTTTTCAAGAATGTAAAATTGATGTTTCGGGTTGATGCATTTCTATGTGTTGTATATGTAAAGAATAGATGTCCATCTAATGCTATTAGAAACAAAACTCCTTATGAAATGTGGTATGGGCACATTCTTTCGGTAAAGCTTCTCAGGGTCTTTGGTTCCGCCTGTTATGCCTTGATACCAAAGGTACATAGAAAGAAACTTGGTCTAAGGAGTCGTAAGTGTATCTTCTTGGGGTATTCAAACACCTCCAAAGCATACCATCTCTATGATGGAGTCAATAAAAAAATTGGTGTATCTAGAGATGTAATTTTTCTTGAATCATCCAAAGTTGATAATGTTGTTGAGCAACAACTTGATCCCTTAGATAGATTTGCAAATGAAAAATCATTTCAAGAATTTGATAATCAGATTCCACATCTTGAAGGGGGGATTCCTATACTGGATCAACCTGTGGAATCTTCTTTTGAAGCACTCTCTCCCCCGCATGAAAATCCAACCACTGATGATACTTTGAGTGATGTGATTGACAGAATTGGGAGACTAAATCTTGATTCAGTCCCAACTCAATCAACCGAGCAGCCTGGACCATCTCAGAAAGCTCCCCCAAAGTGGCTGACAAAGACACTTGAAAGTGTTCATCTTGATGAGGTTGGAAAGACAGAAACAAGAAATTCAACCCGGCAAAATGGAGTTGATGTAGATGAATCAGAGCAAAATGGAGGTGATGTAGATGACTCTGATTCATCTGTTGATATGGATGTTTCTTATGATTGTGAATTCAATTTGTCTACAGATTTTGAACCAACTTCCTTCAAAGAAGTCGCTTCTCATGATGAATGGAAAGAAGCAATGCAAAAGGAGTATGATGCCTTGATAAAGAATGGCACTTGGAAGCCGGTTGATCCTCCATTGGGAACCAAACCAATTGGCTGCAAGTGAGTCTACAAGAACAAGTATAACGCTGATGGCTCACTTGACAAACACAAAGCCAAGCTTGTGGCAAAAGGTTTTGCACAGAAAGAAAGGGTCGATTATGAGGAGACTTTCGCCCCCACAGCAAAATGGGCTACCATCCGGACACTCTTTGCCCTAGCAGCTCAGAACGGTTGGAAAGTACATCAAATGGATGTAAAAACTGCTTTCCTGAATGGAGATCTAAAAGAGAAAGTTTTTATGTCCCAGCCTGAAGGATTTGTTGTGAAAGGACATGAACATAAAGTATGCAAACTTGTGAAATCCTTGTATGGCCTTAAGCAAGCACCGCGAGCCTGGTATGAAAAATTAACTGAGCATCTTCTGAAACTCAATTTCAAACATTATGATCTTGATGATGCAACTTTGTTTGTCAAGAAAGTTGGCAAAACGGTTGTATATCTTGCAGTATATGTAGATGATCTTTTGATGATAGGGAACAATGAGAGTTTCATTGCATCCATAAAGAAGGAATTGAAGAAAGGTTTTGAAATGACAAATTTGGGCTATGTTCATTACTATCTTGGTATTGAAGTAACTCAACGTTCGAAGTCTATATTCCTTTCTCAAAAGAAGTACATTGGAGATCTATTGAATAGGTTTGGCATGACTGAATGCAATCCTTTAACTACTCCAATGGAACAAAACTTAAAGCTCACATCCATTGAAGGAAAAGAATTTGAGGATGCAACAAAGTATAGATAGCTTGTAGGAGGTCTCAACTACCTGACTACTATGAGACTAGACATTTTGTTTGCTGTTGGAATCCTCTCCAGGTTTATGCAAAAATCTTGTGAGGGACATTGGTTTGTTGCAAAAAGAGTTCTAAGTACTTGAAGGGAACTCAAGACTTTGGACTCAAGTATACACAGGTGGGCGACTTCAGCTTGATTGGATACTCTGATTCAAACTTCGATGGAGACAAAGAAACTGGGGTATATACTTCTAATTATGCTATGAGTCTTGGATCAGGAGTTGTCTCCTGGAGATCATGCAAACAATCAGTTCCAGCAGATTCCACAACAGAGTCAGAATATGTGGCAGCAGCTGAGGCAACAAAAGAAATTGTGTGGCTCAGGAAAATTCTGGAAGATTTGCATGTAAAACAATTACATTCGACTCCACTTATGGTTGACAATACCTCTACAATAAAGTTAGTCAAGAACCCAAAGTTCCATGATCGAACGAAGCACATCAATACAAAATATCATCTGATTCGACATCATGTTGAGGCCAAAACAATCCATCTTCGCCATTGTTCCACTAATGAGCAGATTGCAGACATCTTCACCAAAGCGCTTGGAAGAGAAAAGCTTGAAAGATTCAGAACAATGCTTGGATCACCAACATCCCTTCAGATTAAAGGGGGGGAATGTTGACACCTAATCATAGGGATTGGGTGAACAATTGTAAATAGTGTAAATAATAAATAAGAGAAAATGAAGTCATCAAGAGATGAAACTCAAGAGTCACTCCCTCATGTATATAACTATGAACAACCCAAATGAATAAACATATTCTCATTTGAGGAGCTACCTCCTGACCTGACACATCCATTCATCCCTTGTTCCGTTTATCCAATCTGGTTGGATAATAGAAATGGCGCAAAGCAATGCTTCCACATCCTCATCCTTTCTTGAGAGTGCATCTGCCACAACAATTTTCTTCCCTTTTTCGTAGATGATTTCAAAGTCATAACCCAACATCTTTGTGACCCATTTTTGATGCTCTTCTGAAGATAATCTTTGTCCTAAAAAGCATTTAAGACTATCATAATCCATTTTTACCTTGAAGCGTCTTCCTATTAGGTAGGGACGCCATTTCTTAAGTGCATGTAGTATTGTCAACATTTCCTTCTCATAAATAGCTTTGTGTAAATACTTTCCTTTGATTGAACGACTTTCGAAAGCAATGGATCTTTCTTCTTGCATTAAAACAGCACCAATTCCATTTCCTGAGGCATCACATTCGACAATAAATGTTTTTGTGAAGTCTGGCATAGCTAAGACCGGTGCTTGGCACATTGCCTCTTTAAGATGTTCAAAGGCCTTTGTTGCTTTTGGAGTCCATGAAAATGCATATTTCTTCAATAATGTTGTTAAAGGTGTTGCTATTCTCCCATAATTCTTAACAAACTTGCGATAATACCCTGGCAACCCGAGAAATCCTCACAAATGCTTTATGGATGAGGAGATTTTCTATTCCTTAATGGCTTTAATTTTGCTAGGGTCTACCTTAACAACTTCATAAGATACAATTTGACCCAAATATTCCACCTCTTGTACTCCAAAAAAATATTTGAAACTTTTTGCATATAATTGTTTCTCCTCCAATAGTTTGAGCACCCTGTCAACATGTTGAACATGATCCTTCCAAGACTTGCTATATATTAGTATATCATCAAAAAATACTAACACAAATTTTCTAAAGAAGGGTTTGAAAATGGAATTCATCAAACCTTGAAATGTATACGGTGCATTGGTAAGGCCAAAAGGCATGACCAAAAATTCATAATGACCCTCATGAGTTCTAAATGTTGTTTTCGAAATGTCTTCCGTCTTCATTCTAATTTGGTGATATCCTAAATGAAGATCCAACTTGGTGTAGTAAATTGATCCATGCAATTCATCCAATAATTTATTAATGACAGGAATGGGAAATTTACCTTTAATAGTGAGCTTGTTGAGCTCCCTATAATTCGGACACATGTGCCATGATCCATCCTTCTTGTGCACCAATACCACTGGAGAAGAGAAAGAACTTTGACAAGGTTGAATTATACCAGCCTCTAGCATTTCTGCAACCATAGTCTTAAAAAATATTTAAGACTATCATGATCTATTTTTACCTTGAAGTGTCTTCCCATTAGGTAGGGTCACCATTTCTTAAGTGCATGTAGTATTGCCAGCATTTCCTTCTCATAGATAGCTTTGTGTAAATACTTTCCTTTGATTGGACTACTTTCGAAAGCAATGGGTCTTTCTTCTCGCATTAAAACAACATCAGTTCCATTTCTTGAGGCATCACATTCCACAATAAAGGTTTTTGTGAAGTCCGGCATAGCTAAGACCGATGCTTGGCACATTGCCTCTTTAAAATGTCCAAAGGCCTATGTTGCTTCTGGAGTCCACGAAAATGCATCTTTCTTCAATAATATTGTTAGAGGTGTTGCTATTCTCCCATAATTCTTAACAAACTAGTTATAATTCCCTGTCAACCCGAGAAATCCTCGCAAATGCTTTACGGATGTGGGGATTTTCCATTCCTTAATGGTTTAATTTTGCTAGGGTCTACCTTAACACCTTCATGAGATACAATATGACTCAGATATTCCACCTCTTGTACTCCAAAGAAACATTTGAAGCTTTTTGCATATAATTGTTTCTCCTCCAATAGTTTGAGCACCCTGTCAACATGTTGAACATGATCCTTCCAAGACTTGTTGTAGATTGTAGATTAGTATATCATCAAAAAATACTAACACAAATTTTCTAAGGAAGGGTTTGAAAATGGAATTCATCAAACCTTGAAATGTAGAAGGTGCATTGGTAAGGCCAAAAGGCATGACCAAAAATTCATAATGACCCTCATGAGTTCTACATGTTGTTTTCGAAATGTCTTCAGTCTTCATTATTTGATGATATCTTGAATGAAGATCCAACTTGGTGAAGTAAATTGATCCATGCAATTGATCCAGTAATTCATCAATAACAGGAATGGGAAACTTATCTTCAATAGTGAGCTTGTTGTGCTCCCTATAATCTGGACACATGTGCCATGATCCATCCTTCTTGTGCACCAATACTACTGAGCAGAGAAATAACTTTGACTCGGTTGAATTATACCAACCTCTAGCATTTCTACAACCATACGTTCAATTTCACTCTTTTTGGCATAGGGATATCTGTATGACCTGATGTTTGGAGGAATACTTCCTGGAATCAGATGAATAGCATGATCATGATCACGAATAGGTGGGAGACCTTTGGGAGTCTCAAATACCTTGGAATGATTGTCCAAGACCTTTTGGAGATATGGAGAAATAGATGATTCCAATGTGGACACATCTAGCGAACATAATTGTGCAATTACACCTATTTGTTCCTTTTTTAGAAACTTTGGAATACTGTTAGAGCTGATTATCTTTCTCGATTTCCCTACAATACCCCTTAATTCAACTTCCTTCCTTCCACAGAAAATTTCATGAAAAGTTCTTGAAAATTAAAAGCTATTGTACCCAAGGATTGTAGCCATTGGACTCCTAATACAACATCAGCACCTCCCATTGGAATGAAAGCATTGGGCTAGTCAATACATATTCTCCCATGGATAGCTTGATATTATAGCACTTTCTAGAGCAATTTATTGTTCCTCCATTTTCAACCATCACTCGACACTCTGGTGCTGGATATAAGAAGCAATTCAATTCTTTTGCTACCTTACAATGAATAAAATTGTGGGTACTTCCTGAATCAATCAACACTATTACCTTTTTCTTCTTGATTTGTCCTTCTATCTTGATGGTTGAGGAGTGGTAATTCCTGCCAATGCATTACAAGATATCATCGGATTCATTTGTTCTTCATCTAGGCTTTGTTCGTGGAGTATATCCTCTTCTTTTGACCTTTCTTGCTCCTTTTCTTATTCCTCTTCACAATCTATGTAGAATAATTTCTTCTCAGCACACTTATGACCTTTAGTGTATTTACTATCACAACTATACAAAGCCCTTTTTCTCTTTTTTATTCCAATTGCTGTGGTGTCAACCTTATAGGTTGTGGAATACTAGGGACACCACTTCCATCTTTATAGTTGTGAGTGGTATGCTTCTTGGTTGCCATAATTTTGCTTTCCATTTTTCTTGCTAACCTGAATGCCTTCTCTAATGAATCAGGTTCCCAAAGGCGAACATCATGTTGGATAATATCCTTTAAAGACCCTATGAACACATCAATCCTATGCTCCTCTGGAATATCTTTTACCCTTATGTTCAATTTTTGGAACTCCTCAATGTGCTCCATTATTGAACCCTTTGGTTTGAGACTTATCAATTGGCTAAAAAAAGTGTTGCTTTTTGTATCCTCATAATGTGCTATCAATTCTTCTATAAAAATTGCCCAAGTGATAAATTTTTTACGAGAGCAAAGCCATTGATACATAACAAACTGATTTGGTTCCAACATATAAGTGCGACTACCTTGTGTTGTTTTTGCACATTATTGAGATCGAAAAAATTGCTCCATCTGTAATATCCATGTTGCGGGATCCTTGCCATCAAACTTCCTCATATCGATTTTTGGAATATGGTGGGTCTTCGATCCAACATTAGAGTCTATGGAATCATGATTAACATTTCTTTTGTTCTCATCATGAGTTTCCTTTACTACCCTTTCACCCTTAGTGACCCCTTCTTGTAGCAACTTATTCATATTTATCTTCAATTCTTCCATTTTTGTCTTCAAATCATCCATCTTAGCTTCCACATCATTCATCTTAGCTTCTACACCTTTTTGTTCAAGTGACACTTGTTGCACTTGGTCTCGTAATTTTGATATAACATGTTGCATTTCTTCCTCTTCATGAGTCATGCTAGAGCTTTCAGGTCGGCTACTAGGTGTTTCCATTTTCTTTCTTCGAGGCATCAATTACTAATAATAATGCTTCACTATGCCCTTTGAATTCCTTCAAAATAATTTTTCAAACCAAGCTTAAGCAAACATTTAAAAAAATATCCACACATTTTTTCACTTTGTAGGATCTCGATATTGCCTTTGATGTATCTTTGTAATTTCGGATCATCGAATTATAAAATTGTGAACTGTAGTAGCCCTCTATGTCCTCTTTCCAGTGCCACCACTCTGACCCCAATTCGATTCTCCAATGAAGAGTTATGCCAAATCTCCCACAGTGACTTGATTATAGACTAATTCAGTAGAGCGAACTTATACGACGTGCCACGTGTCTCTGTTTTGACTTTTGGCTCTGAAAAATATATACAAGAAACTATAGTCCGTCCTATTTTTGTACCGTCTTACGAAATTTCATACTGATGCTTAGAGAGAATGTTATGTCGATTTTCCCCAGGTCACCTGTTTTGAATGTAATTCAAGATTCTGCAAAAGGACCAACTTCCTTAGTTCATATCTCTGAAAATATAGCACGAAAAGATCTGAAATTTGGACCTAAGATTCCATACGATGTTTTTTCAAATGGGTTTTTTTTTTTAGCTTCTGAGAAGTCGCAGAAAAAACTTGATAGTGAAAATTCCATGATGACCTGTTTGGACCAGCGAAACCCTAGAATCCAAAGCTCTGATACCAAATGTTATAAAAGCGGCTCAAAAAAAGATAGAAAAGATAGATCAACGCCTTAGAATTCAGCCTCTTCGAGGGGGAAACCTCCTTTACATTACATAAATGAACAATTCTTGGATGATACAAATGATAAAACCTCCTTTCTATATATAGGAGTCTAAGGAGTCACAATATAACCCAGCCGACCTAACAATAATAATATAAAGCCACAAAAATAACAATAGAGGGATTCTATGGGGCACAGTAATAACAATATGGGGACAATAGGGGCACAACAATATTAATAAGGGGTACAACTACAATAGTAATGGAGTAATCACTAGTATTATAGGGACCCAACACTAACCCCTCCCTCTATGCCGACCACAATCCTGTAGCAATTTTGGTCAATCTTGTAGCATTTCAGGACAATCTTGTAATATATTTGTTTTATCCATATCTCTTGAATGGTATATTGGATTAAATTGAACTTTTTTGAGCATGTTACCATCATCCTTAGTCATATTCTCGTAAAACATCTTGGCCAATGGATGCACGAATCACGAGAAAAATGAAAAAAAGTTGTAGGTAATGGAGATCAATTTATGGAAAAGTGTGCAGTAGAATTTGTTGAAAATTATTGAGCATGTTACCATCATCCATATGCATCTTCTAATGAAACATTTTGGAAAAATTATGCATAGTTTTTTAGAAATGGTCAAAACAATTTCTGCCTTATGTATTTTGATAGTGTTGTAGAAAAACCAAAGTTTCCTATATCACTTCAGGACAACGAGGATTATGAGTGGGAAAGACTTGGGAATGATGGAAAATTTCATGGAAATAGATGTGGGTGATATATTAATATGGACTTTGTCCCATTGGAGCATTTTAGAAAAGGGGGAGAAAGCCCAAGTTTGACTTCCTTTGACTAGGTTTTTGATCATTTTTTTCTTTTGGTGCTAAATTTCTCTTCTTGCTCGGAGTTTTGGAGAGTACCTACATTCATCAGAGAGATATACATAGAGAAAATAATTTTTTCATTTTCATTTTTTCCCTTTTTTTATTTTTTCCTTAGGCCTACTAGCTTCCTCAATGAGGTTTTCAACTAGTAGGTATGCCTAGGTGCCTCAAAGGAGGTTTTCACCTATGATATTTTCCTTTTTATTTTTTCTTTACAACCCACTGATCGCCTAAAGGAGGATTTCGATCAATGACCCAATCTTAGGCACCTCAAAAGAGGTTTTCACTTGATATTTTATTATTTTCCCCTTAGTTTTTTTTTCCCATTTCTTATTTCTTTTCTTTCTATCCTACTCTACTTGAAAAAACAAAAATCTATTTCAACTATAGGAATACTTCCAATGGAGCCATGTGCATATCAATGTGACAGATAAACTCATGTGTAGGCTCGAAATATATGCTTTGACATGTACTTGAATGTGAGAGACCAACTACTTTGATGATGTCAAGAATTGTGGAAGAAGAGTGTGTTGTTGCAACTTTGTGATTGTCTAGAACCAAATTTCAATATAATTGTGATGCCTTGATTCACTTTCACATTTGGATCACTTTTTGTTTCCTTTTCTACCATGACATTCAAATATTCTTATTTTTAATGATTATTCTCTTGGACACATAGAGGATCTGATGGTAAACATGATGGGACTTTCTCAATCTCTAATTCTTATGTCTTATCTCCATCAACCGCATCTAATGATTCATTGGTCTCCTTATTTTAATATTCTTTTTTTGAGTGTTGTCCTTCATGACATCAAGGGAATATATTTTTTTCAATACCTTCCCTGAGCTAAGATGAATACCATTTAGATCAAGAGGAGATGTTTGGAAGTGTTGTATGCTAGCATTATAAGTGGGTTGAATTACTATATTGTTTAGGTTTGGAAATGGTTGTATAGGCAGTCGAGTGGGGCCAGATATTTGAGACGGATGTGGTTGAGGTTGTGTTTGTCAGGGAAGTGGATGGTAGGGATAGCATGGAGTTGGTTATTGTGGATATTGAGGAAAATGTTGAGGATATTGTGGATTTCTCCCATAATGTCCTTTCCAACCTTATTGCCAATATTGGTGTTGGGTTAGAGATGGCCAAGGTCACCAAGGAAATGGTGTGTTCCAACTTCTTTAATATGGATGTGCATAAACTTGAAATTATGAATTAGGTTCTTGCATTATACCTGGTTGACTAGGATGTCATGGTCCTCCTAGAGCTACATAACATGGTTGTTTTGTTGATTGACTTGCTCCATTGTCCTCTTAGTAAACTTCCTTTAACCTTGGTAATGATTTGAAATATTTAATATCATGTGATTCAACATAGATAAAACAAATATTGACATATTCATTTTTTTCATTTCGCATTCTTAACATTTCTACTTGTTCACTTAGATTGCTAACAATTTTGGCTTTAAAGTTATGAAGCAAATTTTGAATTTCATCCTAACTTATTGGTCTTGATGTTAATTTACTTACTCTTTCCCTTCCTCTTGATATGTGCTTGCATGTTTCACAAATTTCTTGAAATGATAATTGCTATACATGACCTCTAATCAAGATATTAAGGACATCAATCCACTCATCCCTAATTGTTCTAAGTAAGGGGGTTATTAGTGTGTCACATCCTAAATGATGTAATTTTGTCCTCTTGACATTATACATGAAACTATCTGTTAGATCCTCAAGGGTCTCATCTTATTTTTGAGTCATTCTAAATATTTCCTCTTTAAGATCATGATATTTATATTTTTCTAGAAATATGTTTTGAATATCATTCCATGATCTTATTGAATTAGTCTCTAAATTCATGAACCATTTAAGAGCTCTATCCTTCAATGTTGTCAAAAACAAACTCAATTTTTGAGTGTTTAGTGAGTAACCATAAGATCTACAAAGGATATCAAATTCAAAGAGAAAGGTTTATGGATCCTCTCACCTCATACCATGGAAGTTGGGAAGGAAATATAGAGGGATGTTCTTCATATGAACACTAATATCAATATCTTGAATGGGAAATCCAAGAGGATCTTCTTCATTGTCATCGTCTCCATCCATTTCTTCTAACTTATCCACCACCTCTTCTTATTCTACCTACAAAATTGGATGGTGATTTGGTTCTTACTGCACCATATGATTAAATGGGGGGTTTTGGTGTTGGAATTTTCTTTTTCTTTTTCTTTTTTTTTATGTTTTTATAAAAAAAATGAATAAGAATGCTAATGTAATGCAATTTTCTGAAATGAAATATGCCTAATGAGATTTTTTTGTTTTTACAGAAATGGATCAACTAGGGAGGAAAATATTGCATACTTTGACACCTCCCTAGAAACAGAGCCAAAATGTTATGAGCCCTAGTATTGCAATAAGAATGTTGAAACTCCTAAGGATACCAACTTAAATTATCAACCTGGGGTTTGAACAAACTTAAGAGGTGTTGGCACTATATGTGCAATATATAACGTGTCCTTCTTTCGTTGATATGATGCAATGAAGTGAATATCATGGAATCAAGCCTAAACTAATTGAAAAAATGGAAATGATTCTTTCCTTGGTTGCATAAATTTTAATATTAGGTTATTTGCATAAATGTAAATTCTATGCTACTTGCAAGAATGTAACCACTAGTCTAATTGCAGAATGCAAAAAGTTGCTTTGAAAATAAACTAATCCTATGCAAGAAAAACACTTTGTAATTGAAATCCTATGGCGTGAATTCAAAGAAATAGGCCCAATCTACTTTTCATGGGAAAATCACTCTCTTAATCACTTTATTCAAAGGAACTTGGCTAGTGTAACATAACTCATATCCATTTCATAAGAAAGTCATTGTTATTGTTCAATTTATAAATTTGTCACCTAATCCTAATTGCATTTGTTTTTGTAGTGATAAAAAGGCAGGTTAACTTGGGTCTTCCTCAATCAGGGATTGAGAGCCTATGGGTCATTATTCAAGACTAGGAGAAAAAAACCCAGATTTTGGAGAAAATATGGTCACGTTTACATAATGATATAGGATTGCTATAGGACTGCTCTAAGCATGCTACTCTTCAAGATAACTTGCCAAAATTCCCAAGAAAATAAAATGAAAATGAGATGGGATTTTTTTTTCTTAAGCATGATGTCCTAGGACTCCATTCCAAGTGGGATCACTAAAAAATATCCTTGTTAGCTTGTGCTAAAAAATAGCAGAAAATTACTACTCTAAAAACCAGAAATTCAAGAATTCGTGAGCTAGCTAACCTACCAAATTCCTAACCTAATCAAGTTAAAATAATATAGGATTTTTTTTTACTAACTTGAATTTTTTTATGACTCAATACAAGTGGAATCAACTCAAATGAAGCTCCTTATCATGTTCAAAAAAATAACTGAAAATTACTACTATTTTGCTACAAGAGACTTCCCAAATTCTAGATTTGTGAACTAGCAGACCAATCCAAGTAGTTCAATGATGAATATGAATTGTCAAAGTGTTTCTAAGTATGAGGCATGATCGTGAATATTTAAATAAGCTGAAAAGCCAACTCACTTCAATCATTTAACCAATATGACCTACAACAAAATAAACATGAATAGTAAATGAAAAAATAAGAGATGCAAGTGAAAGCATTCAAAGAAGAAAAACAAAATTGTAAAAGAGTTATCCGAGGCTCCTAGTATGGCCAAGCCCAAGTATACTCATATTCCTATCAAGGAAACCAATATTTAGAAGCTAAAAATGGCTACAAACTTTATTATTTGAATCAATCCAAGTACATCTCTGCTAGAAATGAAAGTGTAGTTGTTAAATAACAAGTTTTATCCACAAAAAGACTAAGAAATACTTTCCCCTAGAGGAAAATTCGAATTTGTATGTATACAAAGTGAAAAGGAAGCATTCTCCTTGAAAGGAGGAAACTTTCCCCTCCAATTTCCCTCAAAAACTGGATATGGTTCCCAACACTAGGAATCTTCATTAAATGACAAGGAACACATTCCTGGAATTTCTCAATTAGTGGAGCTGCAAAATTTGTCAATAATTTACATATATTCAGTTCCTCTACTATCCATCTTGGTCCATCGTATAGTATGGAGAAAGTCCCTATATTATCTCATTCAGAATTTACTCAATATTCTCTCAATATTCTACAAAAATAAATAATATTAGGCACATAATATTCAATTATCTTTAAATATTCCTAAGAACATATTAAAGCTAAGCAAAAATGATTAAGTGTACAAGGAGAGATTTAGTATAGCCTTCACATGCCTAAGAAAGGTTAGATGGGGACTTGATTTGTGTCTTAGTTGAAGGCCCATCAAGGTGCAAGCCAAGCAATGGGGGGATAATTAGCTTGAAAGCATTGTCACCCATAGTCTTGGTGTTGGTGTTAGACTCATATCAAAGAGGTCAAAGCTTTCGATGCGGTATGGCAAAGAATTAATTTTGGAAATGCAACCAAACCTTATCACCCACTTGAAAATTATGTAGCACCCAATGTTGATCATGACGTTGTTTTCACTTGGTATTAACTCTATCCAAGATATCATGAACCTACTTGCAAATGTGTTGAATGTGTTTAATAATCTAGATGGAATTATTAACATAGGATTGAACATGTGTATATTATGCCTTTGTAGTTCCAAAAATAATTTCAACATCAATGGGACACAATGGTTGAAATGCCAAGCCCGCCTAAAGGTGGATGTGGCCAGTTGAGTTGTGGAGAAATATGTTGTAGCTGTGTTGCACATAGGGGAGAATCTAATCCCATGTTCATGGATGCTTAAGTTTTACATGTAGAGTATGGGCACTATCAACCTATTGACAACCTTTGTTTGGTCATTGGTATGGGGGTGGAAGGAAGTTGACTTGGCAAGCTTGGTGTCTAACAATGACTAGAGGCTCAACTAAAATGTGCTTAGGAACCTGCTATACCTGACCTAATATAATGGTCTACAAGATCCCAAAATGTACCCGCACTTGTTTGAAGAAGAAATTGGAAGTGAATTCAACTGTGATAATCTTCTTGTAGGCAACCAAAAGGGTTATCTTAGAAAATGTATTGATGGCCACAAACACATAGTCATTACCATGCTTGGTTGAAGGAATGCCATACATATAGTCCATGGAGATGGATTCCCACAGCTAACTAGTAGTAGGTAGAGGGGTGCACAGGCCTTACTTCTTAATGGTTGACTTAGTGATGGCACATGATGTGTAGGATTTGATATATTTTCCAACATCCTGTCAGATTTTTGGAAAATAAAAATACTTCATAGTACTAGCATTGATTTCTCCACACCAAAATGTCTTGTGACCTAGTTGTAATGTGCCTCCTAAATAAGCTTGGCACACTTGCTTGCAGGTACACAAATATGTCTCGGATAGCATAACAGTCCATCTTATTGGCGAAATTTTGGAACTAGATTTCGAGCCATCAACATCTTATAGGTGGTAGTAATTTCAAAGTCATTGTTATATAATTGTAGCCATCTAGAGGTCTCATTCTTGAAAGAGTTGAGAACTAAGTTCAATGCCACAATCGGGGGTCTATTGAGGCAGTCTGCAACATGATTAGTGTTACCCTTGTTGTATATAGTGTTAAAATGGAATTGTTGTAGACATGTGGACCATTTATGATGGTGATTGTTTTATAAATTCCTCTATATTTGCATAAATTGACATGGATGGTCATCTATGTTAATGATTGTCTCCTTCCCAAGAATGTAATGTTGAAAATTTAGCAAGAAAATCTGAGTTTGACTTTGCCTTGGTCAAACTAGAGAAAATTCGAATTTCCATTTCCACAAAAATCTTGGAGGTAGTTAATTGAGGTGACATGGAACTTGTCACTCAGTTAACTTAGTTAATTCAAGTTGGGGAAGTGTGAGTTTAGTTCAATATGATTTATTGCTAATTTGTAGCAATCTATCTCTGTTAAATTTAGTTATGGTCACTTAAACTAGTTCTAACAATTGGAGGAACTAGTGGAGGTCAAGTTGTTGAAGTGTAACTTCACCTCACTCAGTGATAAACCATTTAACTAATCAATTAGCCCAAAATAAATGATGCATGTAGTCAAGTTACCCAGTTGATAGGGAGATTCCAAAGTAGTGTACTATTAGTTGTAGACTAGTCTAAAGTGTACAAGTGGTACAAGAAGTTAGAGGATGAGCCTAGAAGGATTGTGCAATTCCAATTAAGGAATTTCCTAATTAATAGGGGCCTAATTCCTCAAGGAAAAACACAAGGAAATAGGATCTTGGAGGGCTTGAAAATTAGCTAAGTGTTGGCTAGAGTCAATCGGTCAAGAAGAGGGATAGACTCTACACTTGCAAGTTGTGTTCATGCTTGAGCAACATATGTATTTCATCTCTATTATTTTATTAATGAAATACAAATAGGAAGGGGTTTTGAGCAGCTACTTTCCCCTCGATAAATCTTTGTGTATGTGTAATAAATATTCGTGCGTATTTATGATTTGTGTTCTCAATGATAAATTGAATTCCACGGATGAGTGGAGTAGATTTGAGTTTTGTGTTTTAGTAAATTTCATGAGAAGTTTTGGATCTACACAATAAATTGTACATGGTATCAGAGCAAGATTCAGAGTAGAGAGGAGATTTCAAAGTTGTTATTGCAAGAGGATCAAATTTTGAGGTTCAATTCTTCATAGCTAGCATGATGGATTTCTATGGACTAAGCCTCAAGTATGCCCTTGAGGGACGCTCAAATTATGTTTCTTGGAAGGACCACATGGAGGAAATACTAGAAGATAATGGGTTGAAGGAATTTGTTGATAACAATATCCTGAAACTGACAACAGTCGATACTCAGAATATAGGATAATGGAAGAAGTGTGTAGCCAAGGCGAGGAGAATTATATTGGAGGGAGTACGAGACCATATTGTCTCAAATCTCCATGGAAAAGAGACTTTGTATGCAATGTGGAAAGAACTAACATATTTGTTCTATAATAGCAGTGAACAGAGGAATCTGACACTCAAGGACAAGCTTCAAAATACCAATATGAAGAAGAACAACACTATACCACAGTACCTAATCAGGTTCACACAATTTCATGATGAAATTGGTAGTGTTGGTTTCACAATTGTAGAATATGATCTGGTAATCCTATCCCTTCTAGGACTTCCCAAGAACTGGCAAAACTATCAAGATTCAATGAATGGGAGGGAGAAACTACCAAATTAGTAACACCAATGGTATAATTTGGTACAAGAGGAAATGAGGAATAATACTAGAGACAGGACTTCATCCAAGTGCGAGGATGAAGAAAATTGTGCCTTGGATGGAAAGGAAAAGAAAGGGAAAGGGAATAAATCTTAATCCAAAGAAGATTCTAGTCAACAGGGCAAGAAGAAAGACTTGTCCAAAATCAAGTTCTTTCATTGTCGTGAACTCAGGCACTATTCCATTAAGTTTCCACACAATAAGGCAAGTAAGAAGATCTCAGGAGGAGAGGTAGTTGAAGCTTTGGCTTCACAGTTTGAGCTTGAATTCACTCTCATCACATGCATGGCAAGAGTAGTGATGAGGAGTGTGTGGTACCTGGATAGTGGTTCCTCATTCCACATGATGGGGAATAAGGAATTTTTCAGTGAATTGGAGGTGAAATGTCTCCATATGCACATCAATATGGTGTACAATGCAACTAGGATTGGTACAATTACCTTTCAGAGGGAGTCAATCTCCCCTATCAGGATCAAGGCTGTGAAGTTTGTCTCAAGTCTACAGAAGAATCTAATATCCATTGCAATGTTGGAAGGCCATGGTTACAATGTGATATTGAGCAAAGGTAAAGCATTCCTTAGAAACATATCCATGGCACAAGTGAAGCAGATCAGAGTTTATGTGAAGAATTTGTACAAGCTAAATGTGGAAGACTATGTTGCATTGAGCAGAAAGGAGGAGAAGGTGCAGAGCCATGATGTCGATGAACTATGGGGTTTGAAACGTTGACAGAATGAACACAAAACTGTGGATAATCCGGATCATACCACTGCAAAAAACTTCCACAGAAGCCTAAAATCTAACAAGACTTGGCCATTTTCATCATGGCACTTTGAATATTATGAACAAATTACCACAGGTATACCCAAAGCATTAGAGCAGTAGGATACATGAAAATGGTGTACCTTAGGGAAGTACACAAAATCCACTTTCCATGATCGAGATAACAAAATATGTGTAGTCCTTGATAGGATCCACTGTGATGTTTGTGGACCTTTCTTGACATCCTTCACTGCTAGACATAGATATTATGTTATCTTTGTAGATCATTTCTCCTGGAAGCGTTGGATATTCTTCATGCAAAAGAAATATCAAACATTCTCCAAGTTCGTTGAATTCAAGGCACTTGTTGAGAAAGAAACTAGCAAGAAGGTGAAGTCTCTTGGGAGCGATAATGGAGGGGAGTACTTGTCGAATGAGTTTAACATATTTTGTTCGAAAGAAGGAATTCGACGGGAGTTGACAACACCCCACAACCCACAACAGAATGGGGTAGCTGAGTAGAAGAACCATAGTATTTTGGGAGAAGAAAGGGTGATGTTGCATGACCAAGGCCTACCTCTACACTTATGGGTTGAAGCATGAAACACAACAACCTATTTGCAGAACAAGAGTCCTCATCATATTCTTGGCATGAGTACACCGAAAGAAGATTTCTTGGGGAGGAAGCTGAATGTGTCACACTTCAGGATTTTTGGAGCCTCAGTTTACTGCCATGTCTCCAAATAATGAAGGAAGAAGCTACAAGCAACAAGATAGTTGGGTATATTTGTGGGGTACATAGAAACTCCTCACAACTACTCTGTGTACTTTCCATCCCTCAAAATGACAGTTGTGTGAAGGGATGTGAAGTTTGAAGAGGAGAAAGAAATGAGATGTTCTCTTGAGAGAGAGCTTTAATTACAACCATATCAAGAGCTTTTGGCTCCAAAGGAAGACCCTCTAGAAGTTTTGGAGCCGCCACAAGTTGAGGAGTAGAGAGTGGAGAAAACCACTCAAGCATAAACAACCAGAGATGGAAGGAAAAGAACAAGGGAATATGAGAGATTATTGCATGATGTTAGAGAGAATGTGGGATCACCCATTGCATAGCATCAGTAGAGAAGGTCATCTGATAGATATACTAGCTACATGGCTCTAATGGCTAAGCTTGTAGAGACTGAGGCATCCTCTTTTCAGGAAGCAAGAGAGAAACCTGTATGGGTTGATGAAATGGTAGAGGAATATGATTCAATTGTCTAGAAGAATGTTTGGGAAGTGGTCCCAAGACTAGAAGATAAATTAGTGGTGGGTTCGGGATGGATCTTCAAGATAAAGCATGAAGTAGACGGAATAATAGAGAAGTACAAGGTGATATTTGTGGCTAAGGCATTCTCTCAAGATGAGGTAATTGACTATGAGGAGACCTTTGCTCCTGTAGCAAGGTAATCATCCATTAGATCAATTCTAGCACTGGTTATGTAGATGGGTGGAAGATCCACAAGATGGATGTGAAGGAAAAATTCCTCAATGGAGTCATTAAGGAGGAAGTGTACATTGAGCAACCATAAGGTTTTGAGACCTTTGCAAGTCACATTTGTGTAGACTCAAGTGAGTGTTGTATGGAATCAAACAAGAACCTTGTGCTTGGTACACTAGGATCAACAACTATCTGACCACGTTGGACTTCACCAAAAGTGAAGCAAATGAAATCCTTTATCATGTTGTGGTATAAGTCAATTATTGATTATTGTCTTATATGTTTATGATTTTCTTTCAACGAGTGATGAGAAGTTGATTAGATCTTGCAAGGAGGACCTTGCAAGAGAATTTGAAATGAAGGACATGGGACTCATGCACTATATCCTTTGTTTAGAAGTATGGAAAGGAAATGGGGAATTGATTATCTCTCAAGGAAAGTATGCAAATGAGATGCTAAAGAAGTTCTACACTGAGAGTAGCAAAACCATGGAGACTCCTCTACTGACCAGTTAGATGAAAGAGGATGTCACTTCAAGTGAGGAAGTGGAAGTTACCATTTATGGATAGCTTGTGGCTTCACTAATGTGTCTTGTGATCACATGACTCAATATATGGTATGCATTCAACCATATGAATCAAGATATGGTTAGGGAAACCAAACTATTTTGAAAGGAAGCTAATCATATTATTCGGTACCTCATAGGCACCACCCAGTTTGGACTATGGTGCAAATGGATATAGGGATTGAAGCTATGTGGCTTCACATATGTATATTGGGCAAGGATTCCATCAGAATAGAAGAGTACATCAGGAGGAATTTTTAGTGTTGGGTCTGCAGTTGTTTCTTGGTACAGTAGGAAGCAAAGATATATGCCACTCAACTTAGCAGAAGAAGAGTACATGGATGCTAGTCAAGCAACATGTGAGGCAATCTAGATGAGAAATATTTGTGTGGGACTATTTGGTCAGATGATGGATACAACTGTGATCTATTGTGATAATCAGAGTTGTACCAAACTCTCTGAAAATCCTGTATTTCATGATCGATCCAAGCATATAGATATTTGGTATCACCATCTACGAGATTGTGTTCATATGTAGATTATGTTGTCAGAATACATTCCTACAAAGGAAGAAGATGCTAATATTTTGACAAAGACTGTATCAAGAGGAAAATTTGAGTTCCATAGAGGTAGGATTAGGGTGACAGATAATCCCTTTCTTGTTGAGAGGGAGTGTTAAAAATGCAGCAAGAAAATATGAGTTTGACTTTGCCTTGGTCAAACCATACAAAATTTGAATTTTCATTTCAGCATAAATGTTGGAGGTAGTTAACTGAGGTGACATGGAACTTGTCACTATGTTAACTCAATTAATTCGAGTTGGGGAAGCTTTATTTCAGTTCAATATCATTGATTTATAATTTGTAGCAATCTATCTCTATTAAATTGAGTTATGGTCAGTTAAACTAGTTCTATTTGTTGGAGAAACTAGTGGAAGGTCAAGTTGTGGAAGTGTAACTTCAAATCACTCAGTGGTCAACCATTTAACTAATCAATCAACCCAAAATAACTTAAGCATGAAAAGAATACAAGTTACCCAGTTGAGATGGAGATTCCAAGGCAGTGTACTGTCAGTTGTAGATTATTCCAAAGTGTATAAGTGGTGCATGTAGTTAGACGATGAGCCTAGAAGGATTGCACAATTCCAACTAAGGAATTTCATATTTAATAGGGGCTTTATTCCTCAAGGAACAAAAAAAGGAAATAGGAGCTTGAAGGGATTGACAATTGACTAATTTTTGGCCAAGGTCAATCATTCAAGTAGAGGGTTACACTATACACTTGCAGGTTGTGCTTAGGCTTGATCAACATATGTATTTCATCTATATTATTTGATTAATGTAATACATATAGGAAGGGGTTTTGAGCAATTTCTTCCCCCTAGATAAATATTTTTGTATGTGTAATAAATACTCATGCATTTTATGATTTTTTTTCTCGATCGTGAATTAAATTCCATAGATGAGTAAAGTAGATTTGAGTCTCGTGTTTTAGTAAATTTCATGAGCAGTTTCAGATCTACATAACAATTTCTACATATAATTTTTTCATTGTTTCCAGGCCTCGATGATAGAATAAATTTCATTATCATAGTTGGGGTACATTTGAAAAATATCAAAGAGTGTCTCATTATGATAAGCCATTGGATGCCCTTGCTAAGTGAGGACTACACCAATAGCATAATTAGAGCCTTCTACCTCAATCTCAAATGGTTTTTGCTAGTATGGCAAGGTGAGTACTTGTGCAGAGAGAAAACAATGTTTTAGTTCAATGAATGCCTTCTATTATGACTCAAACCAAAAAAAAAAATTCTTATCTTTCATTCGTAACTTGACTTAAGAGGCAAGTGATATGAGAAAATCCCAACATGAACCTTCGATAGAAATTAGTAAGGCCCAAGAAGATATCAAGCTTTGTTAGATTCATCGGAGCCATAAAATCATAAATTACTTGGATCTTAGCTAGATCCATATGTACAAATTGTTCAGTAATTATGTAGCCCAAATATTAGACCTGGTTCATTCCAAAGGAAAATTTCTCCAAGTTGGCACATAACTTTTCCTATTATATGATTTGAAGGACATGTCAAATATGTTACAAGTGCTCAACCAACACTTGTTGAATATAAGGATATCATCGAGATATGTAACCACAAACAAGTTGGTGAAAGGTTGCAAGATGTCATCCATCAAACTCATAAAAGTTGTGTGTCATCTGTCATCCCATAGGGCATGACCAACCACTCAAATAAATCCTCCTTAGACTTGGAGGTGGTATTCCATACTTCTATCGGTTAGACTATTAGAACTCTGTGATAGTCAAACTTCAAATGATTCTTGTTGAAGTACTTAGGCCCCTTGTGTTTGTCAAGAAGGTCATTAATACATGGGATCAGGTATCTTCTCCTAACTGTTATTTTATTTAGTGCTTGATAAGAAATACAGAGTCTCTAGGTACCATGTTCCTTGGATACAAGAACAATTAGGATCCCACAAGGTGGGGAACTTGTGTTGGGAAAAAATAATAATAGTGAGAGGGGGGTGAATTAATATTAAGGATAATTTTAACTTATTTATGCCAGTTAAATTTTCTTATTAACTTGGAATTTATCCATATAACCAACAAAAATATATAATGTGGAAGCAACACTAACCTAACATACCAGCACACAAACCATAAGCATCATACACATAGACACAGAGTTTTAACATGGAAACCCTTTCGGCAAAAACCCATAAAGATTTTTGGTGTTATTGATGTAAATTAAGATCACCCACTCTATTACATCAATCCATTTTGTGAGTACCCACTCATAGGAACGACCAACTCCCTTTTTTTGTGGACACCTATCTAGCTTACCAAAAGAACCACTTGAGGCACTGACCTCATGGATTTGTTGCAAGCACCAACTTGCAGGAGGCACTAACCCCCAAGCCTTCCCAAGCTCCATTAAAGATGGAAGCACCAAGTTCCTATCTTGCAGGCAACAACCAACATTCAAATAGAAATTGAATACTCATTGTAGTTTGGAAACAACTCTGCCTAATATCATATTTGATCTCTGATCATTCTGCTACGTGTTGCAGCTCTCTACAACAATCTTCAGAAACCTTGTGATTTTACCAACAACAATCACTCTGAACACTCCGCTCTCTGCTCTCAACAATAGTCACTCTGATCTACCCACACAACTTTTTCCTCTTCTCTTGATCAACATACAACAGCTCTAGGCCTTTTGCACTCCTCAATGCAAAATCATCTCTCGAAATTTCTTCACACAACACAAGAAACTATCGACCTTTACACACAAAGCACAATCACCTTCGGCCTAACACACAAAGTGCTTCTTACAGGATCTCTTTTTTTCTGTTAACACATTGCCAACCTTTACATGCAAAACTGGCTCTCACTTAGCCTCTCACAGTAGTGCTCACACTCAAATATTTTTCCTCTTAGCCTCTCATACAATAATGTTTCATCCCCTCATGCTCAATCAATCTCCTGGGTTTTGTTCCTTTGTTGTCTCCCTAATCGATGTTGCCACACTGTTAATGCTACCACACTGTGCATTATACCTCGACATGGCCTTGCATTCCGCTATCCATATTGAGCTTGGTCTCTGACACTGCATTCACTTGCAAATGGGCCTCTCACTATCCTGACTATTTTATCCATTCTAAGAATTAATTCTTAGTTCACCTACTTGCTCAAACCAGGCACAATCCTCTCTATGTTGCAGCTTTCCCCTCATTGAGGCTCTCCATGTTGACAATTTAATCTTAGTCCACCTGCACACTCCACTGAGACTCTCCATGCCTCTTCATGGCTCACAGTACTTCAGCATGAATTTTCTGTTTTGCATTTTTTTCTATAATACATGCATGGGATATCTGTAGCGACAAACTCCACTGCCTTTGCATTTACTCTTAAGTTGCTGACCCATCCAACCTTGAAATTCATGTATGATGCTATTATAGAATTCACACCACAATGCTATATCATAGCTTCCACATTGCACCTTTTCATTTGTGCAATGTTACACATTGTTGATTGTTGATCTCCGATATTCAAGTCCCTTTCAGTTAGCTCCTTAATGTATTTCAGCCATAGGACAGTGGAGCAAGTAAATCTCCTTTATGAACATAGGTGATCCCTCTAGCCCAAGAGTGGGTCTAGCCACAAACAAGACAATCTAATGCAAATTTCCTTAATTTATAATTGAATAAGAGGGCCTACCTCTTATAACGTTAATCCATTTGATGTTGATCATGCCTCTTTTCTCCAACTTCCTTTCATTCCTTTCGTTTAAATACTTGAAACAAACATGAGAGCATAAAACCGAATTCAATCTACTTAAAAGGTCAAGGAGTTTTAAGCTATCAAATGCAATATTACATGTGATATAGGAAATAAACCATTAGTTGTATTAATAAAACTTCAAAGTTAAATACAACCGGAGCCTTGACGTTGCAAGTTCCCTTTGGCATATTCAGGTTCTAGCACCACTATAAGCACCTCATGATCCACCCTCAAAACAATGGAAGTTCAAGACCTCTTTCCTTTTGCTCCAAACCAACCACTACAAGCCTATTCTCCCTTCACACAAAAACTCGAAGGCTAAGGTTCTTAATATGGCTCTCAAGATTTGCAGATAATTTTAGCCCTTTCATTAGCTACCTAAGGGTGTGAAATAGGGATTTTATATAGCTTTGATGGAGGGTAAATGGATCCTCTTATGGTGGTAGAGACCTTATCCCTTTTGGTTTGTTCCATTTTAGTAGGGGAGAGGAGCCCAAACAGTCTCTCTCGGCTCTATCTTGCTCAACCATTTACCAGACTTCTATTCACGAAGCTTCTAGACCTGGAAGCTTCGACTCCATTTTTAAAAACTTGCCAAAATAAGGTCGGCGCAGGGTTGAATGGCTCACTTGCGCTGTTCGATGCTAGTCCTAGTTTTAAACTCTGCAAATCGGCATTCCGAAGGAACTGAGCACTAGCATCAGCCTTGCAAACTGAGCTTGAAGGAAGATTCTTGGGAAATGATGTAAGAAGGCAATTTTATGCAGATGAAGAGGGATGTAGGGACATGTTCTTCATGGTAGGGAAACATATGAGGGTCATTGTGGAGGTCCTCCAGGATCGAGGAACGGGGAGTACAAGGACAATGACAAAATGTTGTGTAATAGATGCCCCTAAAGCATGAAGGCTGAACAAGAGTGAGGGGTGAAATACTTCATGAGTAGATGCATGGAACCATAAGTTGCTGCTAGAAAACCTGCAAGAAAGCATAGATACATACAGATCACTGAAATCTTTCATACATGAATTGTGGTATGGATGCAACCATCCAGAAGAAGATCATGTAAATGGATCCTAGGTATGAGCCCAATCATCAACTAAGAAGGATCATATCAAACCCAAGGTGTGGTCATAGCCATCCAATAATGAGAAGGATCAGATACAATAGACTCATGGTATGGTCGCAGTCATCCATCTGAAAAAGACATGTATGTAAGCATGATCACATCACATCGCTTTGCAACATGGACTTTTATAATCTGAGCCCAAGGTCTTGTGCCCCAACACAACCTGATCAAAGTACAAATTCTATCATGCAAATAGATGTGTTGATGTCGAAGATGCTAGAAAATCACTTGAGTACCAATCAATGATGTGAACTGTTAACAAGCACAAGAGAAACCACCAATAATGACATTGAATCTCAAGGTATGAACAACACAACTCAAGGAGTTTGAATAAGGAACTAAATTCGAACACCCGTGAAGTCACCTGATCGAAGGCCAATGATGTGAACCTGTCGTCTAGTGTGAAGAACTTACCATTAGGGCATGCAAGCTCTAAGGTACTGGAAGGGAGTCTCTACATCAACTTCCCAGATAATGAATTGAAGTCAACAGGAAGTGACGCTATCAAAGGAGGTCCATGATATATCCCACATCATCGACACGAAACAAGGGATGCAATGATTATGAATGATACAAAGAATCAAGAATGAGTGTAAACTGCAGAAGGATTAACTCTTGAAGATATTGGTGAAACGACTCTGGAGTTTGGCAGCCTTGGGATCCATAGGATCGGAGGTCATGATGACATGGTAGAGATCAAATGGAAAGGAAAAATGGTGACCCAAACCCAAGAAGGTCAATGACGAAGTGGGGTTATCTCAACCTGACACGAAGTAGAAGAGTGTCATGTTTAAGAGTAACTAGCTTCTGACAAAACTGTTAAAAATTTCCCATTTTTCCCCACCATTTCTGGCAGGTACCCCAATTATTTTTGATCTGTAAGCTTGAAGGGGATAACATATGCTTGCATTATAAGTCCATCCTTTGAATGAATCCGACCTAGTAAGATTAATAAGCTGTAGGGAGTAGAAGCTCATGTCTGTCATGGTGACGAATCCGATGTCGTTTAATCTTTTAACAAGTCTGATAAGGGTGAAAATCAATATATTTTTCATGTTTAGAGAGTTTGAAAAATACACAAAAAATAAAACTCCAAAAGGTTCTTTTTCATACAATTCGAGCCCAAAAAGGTAGAAAACAATACTTGAGAGAAACTCTTGACCATGTCAGCCAAGGAGTACCTTTTTTGTAAATAGTTTATCCCAACCTAAAAAAGGGGTAAATGTATACTGGGTAAATGACATTTCACAACCTTTAACGAGTCCAAAACGATAAGAGCTCGTCAATATTTTCATATTTTGAGAGTCAGAAAAGAGCTCAAAGATGACTCCCTACTTTTATTTGTTTTAACAAGTCTAAAAGGGAAAAATACTCGGAAATCTTTTCATTTTCTACGAGTCAAAAAAGAGCTTAAAGGTTACTCGTCCTAGAGGAATAAGTGGTATAAAGGGTAGCAACTAGTTCTGGTTATGGAGGAACTGCTCAAAACATGTAATGGTGAAGAGGCTGGCTAATAAGATCACTCATTGTTGTGGTTCCTCAAGAAAGGAAAAAACAACCAAGTGAAAGCCTATGATTGGCCAAAGAGATGGTGGCAATGGAATGAAACAGCCAAGGCTCATCTAGCATAAATTAGCTGATAAAAATGGCAATCACAAGATGTGAATTGGGAATGGGTTCATTTTTACACAAGCTTGAACCATGGGGAACTTTGCTTGAATTTGGTTTCATGTTTACACAAGCTTGAAATGAAAATCTATGCTTCGATTTGATTTCATGTTTACACAAGATTGAAATGAAAAACTATGCTTGGATAAAAAAATGGCATTCCCTCAGCATGATGAGAGCTGAGTAACATGTCCTCGAAACTTCATTGCATTCACCGAAGTAGACATCGAGTTGCTAAAAGGTGGATGGAATGAAGATTCACTTTCGAGATCAAGGAAATACTCGACTGGGATTTTACGAGATCTTAATCAAAGACTTGATTTGGAAAAGGGAGTTGTTTCATTTTTTAATGAGGTTGACACATTAAAAAAACTATCCTCAGACATCTATTTCATTTTTTAATGAGGTAGATATAGGAAGAAAATATCCTCGGACATCTGTTTCATTTTTTAATGAGGTAGATGTAGGAAGAAACTATCCCCGGAAAACTTGAATGATTTTTTAATGAGCTTGACAGAAGACAAGAAACTATGCTCACATTCCTTGTTTCATTTTTTAATGAGCTTAACACAAGACAAGGAACTGTGCTCACTAATATGTTCATGGACCATATGAGAAAAGGGCTCCCAAGAGGTCCTCACTAGATCGGAGAAACACGCTCTGGGAGTGATACACATCAACTGTTACCAAAGACAGATCGGCTTCCAATGTCCATGGTACATATTGTACTATACCATCTATGTGATCATCAACAAATGTGGAGACAGAATGGGTAGCCACATAATTCACCTGTGGTAGGGAAGGCACTTCTTGCAAACAAGAACCAATAGGGGATGATGGTTTCATGGGAGGCACTTGGTGACCAATGAATGACAATTGATCATTGGTCACTATTCTCCCTTCGTGTGGAAAACAAACCACATGAAAAGGAAACGAAACAAGAGCTCCCATGACATAAACGTAGTCGCGTCCAAGGAGGAGATTGAAATCTAAGGGACCTTGCACTACCATCATGTCTATATAGACAATCTTTCCTCCAAAAGTAATAGGGAAATTTGGAAGGATCCCTAAGGGTTGACTGGTTCCTCTATTGAAAGCCAATAGATTCTAGGTGATAGGCACAAACTGTGGGGAACCCAAAGCTTTCCAAGTAGTATAAGACAAGATGCTAACATATGCACCTTCATCTAATATAGTGCCATGTACTACCATATTATAGGCTTGTATTGTGATCTGGAAAGGCACATAAGATGAGAGGTGAAAATCATTCAATTGACTCCAATCAAAATAAATTACAGAACTACTTGGTGGGGGTATCATATGATTGCCCCCATGCCCTGTAGGAGAAGGAGAATGACTCTCCTAAACAATTGGGATGGGAGGGTAACTCTTCGATTCATGAGAATATGAGGGGATGAGAAGAACATGAGCAATGTTATCATCAGTACTCTCTTCGAGAACAGAGTGAACAACTGAAGGCAAAGCCAAGTCAACACTCTTTTCGACCAATGGTTGGTTGGGAAAAAACACAAGAGATTCATGCTCAGGAAGAGTAAGATGGGCAAGTGATGAATCCAAGTCAATCTCTTTACCAACTAGGAGAGGGTTAGAATAAAATATTTGATAACCAACAGGGAGTTGGGTTTGAGGAGCTGTAAGGTTTTCCAAACTTTTGGAAGCTTTATCCATAAGAGGACAAAGGTGAAGAAGATGCTTCCCTTCACATAACCTACAGGGGAATCTAATATTTCCATTCCTTTTACCATCACTAGACGATGGTGTAGCATCGACATGATCTCCAAAGGTTGATGGGGATGGTCAATCTAGATTTTGAGACCATACCTCTAAGACTCTGGGAATACTAGGACAATCTTGAAGGAGATGGTCACCCTTACATAGCCTACAAGGGAATTTGACCTTCCATGGAGGATTGAAAGGTTTGTTATAGGAGTTTCATTTTGAATAATAGCTGCACAGTTGAACTCTCGCTTATTTGACTTCTTCTTCTTCTTAGCCTCCTGGTTACTGGATTTCAAACTTTCACCAAGTGAAGTAAAGGAGGAAGGTGAAGAAATAGGGGAAGAAGGTGAGAGATCAACCTTAGAATCAACGTTATGTGGTTCAAAGGAAGGAGATGGTTGGACAAGAGCCGAGACACTCGAGACCACCGAAGTCAAAAATAACTAGATATGTAAACAAATGGTTAACCTAGGGAGGGACAATGTTGCCATATAAGAAGCACCAGCATTTCCAAAAGAAGGAAAAGGACCAGGATTCCCATTCACGTTGAATCCTTGGCTGGTTGACTCTGGAAATGTTGCCATTGGAATTGACCCTAAAGAATCACTAAGGAAGATAACTTTAATCAGGAATATTTTGTGGATAGTCAATTTTAAGACACTGAAACAAAACTTTGCCTTTTCAAATTTTAAGAGTCGAGAAAAGAGAAAAAGGTGACTGTAGTCACCTTTGGAGTTAACAAGCTCGAAAGGACAAGTGCTCTATGATCTTTTAAATTTAAAGAGTCAAAAATACCAAAATGACTAATCAAGATAATATAGGCAAAAGGAATTACCAGGTAACCGTGAATTGCAGAATAACTCCTAATGAACCAAAAAGTACAAGCAGGGAATATCCTCGAATGGTGTCTTCAGTGTATCATGTTTACAAGGTGGCAGACTCAACTTCTTGTGGATAAAGGATTGCAAACCTAGTTGGTTCTACCTTTATATACGTGATGGTATGAGGAGCACAAGTTCGTACTAGTGCTATCTAATTTTGAAGTGAATGACAACTGCTAGGTTTAAAGACACCGGAACACGTCTCTAGCCTAGACCTCTAAATGTGAGCATTTAGTTTCAAATGTGCCTTAGGTTAATTGAATATATTTTAGAAGTTTATCTTGAAATTAAGTCTCAGTTTTTAGGCCCTATCGATGTCACTTAAAAAACTAGTAAATGTAGCTATATGAGACAAAACCCTTTCAATTCAATGAATGTTTACACTAATTGAGACTAGAGAAAACAATCAATGCAACAAACAAGCAATTGAAAGCAAGATTACTCTTCACTACTTTTCTTTTCAAAACAAAATAATGAAAATTCTTTTCACTTCCTATCCTTCCTATCAAATGCACTTCAACTAGTCCTTTCAACAGCATTTCATTTCAAATGTCCATGATGACGTAATTCTAGCTTCCAATGATGCTACTTAATGCAACATATCAATTTAAAAAACTAGCATGATGTATTTTTTCAATGGAATGATAAAATGAATCTTTCAAATAAACACTTCAATGAAAATTTTTAAAACAACTAACATCAATCATATACCAAGCAAGATAAGAAAAACTCCCCTCAAACCAAGTATGCAAAGATTCAACCGAAACAAAACAAGAAATTTAATTTATGCTCGAAAAGAGACGTTGAACCAAGATAAGGGCAAACAAAACTTTTTACTTGTTCAATTGAAAACAAAGAAATACAAGGACTAAAACATGAAATGCAAGGGGCGGCTAACCAAAAACTTAACTTGACGAGAAAACAAATAGCTGAATGGGTGATGACCTAGATGCCCTAGGGACACAAACCATCCAATACTAAAAAAAACAAGTAAGGCAAACTAAAATCAATAAAGAAAACAAATCAAGATAACGAAGTTTTCTAGCCAGGGAGAATACAGGTAAACAAGCCAAGAAACATAACTTATGAGGACAAGAGACACTGGCAATGATTCAGGAGAAACCTTGATTTTAACCTACAAGAATCGACAAGACTTCCTAACTAACAACAAGTTCCACAAGGGGGTACGATGCGACTATTTAAGAGTAAATCATGCTGGTTGGCATGACTATCAAAAAATAAATAGCGCAGATCGAGGATTTCAAAAAACAAAATTCCTAAAAGAAAAACCAGACCTGTCACTCTAAATTCAAGAATCTAGGCAGTAGACTATATAAAGCACAAAAAACCAAAAATAAAGAGTGATACGACAAAGGTCAACATAAATCACGAAATGAAAATAATGCAAAGAAAGGGATGGCTCTCCAGTGGAGTCACGAATTTGTGGAGTAGGTAAATCTCCTCTATGGATAGAGGTGATCCCTCTAGCCCAAGAGTGGGTCTAGCCGCAAACAAGACAATCTAATGCAAATTTCCTTAGATTAGAAGCAAATAAGAGGGCCTACCTCTTATAACGTTAATCCATTTGAGGTCGCTCTTGCCTCTTTGCTCAAGCTTCCTTTCATTACTTTCATTCCAATACCTAAAACAAACATGCAAGAGACAACAACAAACATGATAGCATAAAATTGAATTCAATCTACTTAAAAGGTCAAGGAGTTTTAAGCTATCAAATGTAATATTACATGCGATATAGGAAATAAACCATTAGTTGTATTAATAAAACTTCAAAGAGAAATACAACTAGAGCCTTGACATTGTAGGTTCCCTTTGGCATGTACGGGTTCCAACACCACTATAGGAACCTCATGATCCACCCTCAAAATAATGGAAGTTCAATGCCTCTTTCCTTTTGCTCCAAACCAAATACTACAAGCCTATTCTCCCTTCACACACAAATTAGAAGGCTAAGGTTCTCAATATGGCTCTCAAGCTTTGCAGATAATTTCATCCCTTTCATTAGCTAGCTGAGGGTATGAAATGGGGAGTTTATATAGCTTTGATGGAGGGGAAATGGATCCTCTTATGGTGGGAAAGGCCTTATCCGTTTTTTTTGTTCCATTTTAATAGGGGAAAGGAGACCAAATAGTCTCTCTCAGTTTTATCTTTCTCAACCATTTACCAGAATTTCGTTCACGAAGCTTCTAGACCTGGAAGCTTCGACTCCATTTTTAAAAACTTGCCAAAAGAGGGTCAGCATGGGGGATGAATGGCTCACTTGCATTGTTCAATGCTAGTCCTAGTTTTAAACTTTTCAAATAGGTGCAGGGAAGGAACTAAGCACTGGCATCGGTCTTGAAAACTGAGCTTGAAGGAATATTCTTGGTAAATGATGTAAGAAGGAAATGTTCTGCAGATGAAGATGGATGTAGGGACATATTCTTCATGGTAGGGAATTGAGGAATGGGGAGTACAATGATAGTGACAAAATGTTGTGTAACAAGGACCGAGTGCTTTTACCAAGCGACAACCATATCGGAGCCCCCTTATTGGCAATTTTCATTTATTCCATTGTGCTAGCAACAACAAACGACCAATCGTTGATCTTCGATTTCCTAGCTCCCTGTTGCTTAGCCCTTCCTACACATTTCTCACCCTAGGATCTAAGGTGGTGACCAGGGGCTTAGCCTTAAGGGACTACGTCTTTCAGCACTTTACTAGGGGCCTTTTTCTTTTGTTAATGCTTTGAGCTATTGCTTTATTATGTGTTCCACAACAAGGTACTAACAACATCAGAGGCCCCTTATTGGAAATTTTCACCTAGCCATATGCTAACAACCACAAATTGCTAATTACTGATTTTGGATAGGCCCCTCTTTTCATCCCTGTGCTTTTATTCTATAACACTTCATGATGGTGTGCTATCCCGCATCTTGACAATTTACAAATGTGGCCAATGTGCCAACCATTGCAAACCACCGATCGTCGATTGTTAAGGTGACATTATCTCATGCCACGTCGAATATCCTGACCAGTGACATGTGTAACTCAGATATGGCCCATTATGCCATTCAAAACACTAAAACTTCCTTCCACATGTCCCTCTATATTGTCACAGCATGTTGACGTTAGCATCCACTTTTCCCTTATCAGAACCCATCAAATCCTACCATGTGTCCTCATCAAAGCTTAATGGATGCTGCCATCTATCCTTACTGGAGCTTACCAGACACTGCCACATGTCCTCATCAGACCCAATCATATGCCCCCATGTGTCCTCCTGAAGGAGAGAGAAAGAGGCCCACCTATCCTTGTTTTGCATCAAATTCCTTTATATTTTTCCTTTTGGCCTTCTCGATGATTTAACAAAGGATGCGTCAATTCCCAGCATTTTTATGTTTGTTGTGTTGATGTGAGCCACCAAGGATCACCAATTTTGATTTTATGGGACCTCCGATATGTGGTACACCAATATAAAATGTTTGCAAATCCTCTGATATGCAATAGCTGATATTGCTGAGATTTCATATATGAAGGATCACTAATCACTAATCGATGATTCACAATGATGTGTGCTACTCCTTAGGATCCTCTGATCGTCGATCATCGGGATGGCTTGGCCTCCGATCTCTGACTATAAATATGGCTTGGACTCAAATCTCCGATCACTGATATGTCTTGGCCTCAGATCTCCAATCTTGCTACACCTCCAATTTGTGGGACTTACGATATGCAGGATTCTTCCCTTCTTAAGGCTTTAACACCCTAAACTTCAACAAGTAATAAGTTTTGACCCACAAGTCCATTTCTAGACTTTCTCCTATCGTTTGAAATCTCTTCCAGAGAAATTTCCAATGGAATGGTTTGGATTGGCCATTGATCCCATCTGATATCTCAAATGATGGTTCCAACCTCACTACCAATCTTCTACTCTTTAAGTGTCTAGGAAACTAGGAATCACATCCACAATGTGTCCTTTGCATGAGGCCTGCAGCTCCCATGGACTTCCATACTGAGCCATCACCGCAGTCATCATTTTATGGATTTTTTGATAAGCCTACTATTATGATGATTCTCTACATGAATCTTGCAACTACCATGAGATTCGTCTTGGGCCATCACTGCCAGCATATGCTACAAAAAGCAACCAAGCTTTTCTGGTTGACATCAATGCCAAAATTGTTGCCTACTATTAGGCACTGCCAACTACCCAACACGTCTCCCCAGCATGACTATTGACATCAAATTCCAACACACTTGCAGATGCCCTCACTAGGCCACTAGCCATCCACATGATGCCAACTATCCAACAATCTCCCTCTTTGGCATTGATGGCAACACACCATCCTCTTCTCTTCCAAGTGATGGAAAAACCTCAAGATGCTTCCACACATCTCATGGCATGAGACACTAATGACCTTCTTTCCATCACAACTTCTCCATAACATTTCTCCCACTTTGACATCAATGGAAAGGGGCTACAAGTTGACTTTCTCTCCCCATGCTCTCACGAATTGTGAGGACCAGAGTCTAACTACCAGGATGTCCATTTTTCCTCACAAACCTCACTTCCAAGGCTGTTGTTGATGCTATTCCATAAACTGGGCAAATGTGATATGCTCCCCCTGAACATATAATGCCTCTAATTTTTCCTTCCAGTTTTTGACACCTTATGTCTATTGGCTTAGTACTCTGTCCACTAATGCATATTTTGTATCAAAAGAATTTATACCCATTAAACTACGCATGGTATTGTTGTTGTTGCAAATACGAGGTTATAATGATGCATTTCAGCTTTCCCTTCTTCACTGATGTTGCTACTTCGTAGACTTCTCTCATTCTTGAGCATCTCCACTTCTCCCCTTGAGATCATTATCATACTATGGGGAGTGCTTTACAACTCATACCAACTTCATTAAAAGAAATGATACAAGTGGAACATTGTCCCGGGAAAACTTTGCTATTTATTTTCTTAAAAAGAAATGTCCATTTACACACATCGTTTATCAACATGAGCCCACCACAACCAATTGACATAGCTATACCAATTGAGGGTTAAGGGAAATGAAAAATCTTACACAAATTGTGTTTCATAAACACAATACTGCCATACATTATACACTTACAACTTAAATGAAATAACAGTGTTTCATCAAAGATACAAATCTTTTCTTTGCTAAAAAATATACCTTTTTGAGGCTGCCCATTGTTGCTTGCTATTGCGTTGTCAAAGAAGCTCCCCTTGAGCCAATGCTCCTTGATATCCTACAAAGATTCCTTGCCTTTATGTGGTGACTGATCTTGTGGACCTGACATGAATGTGAGATTCCTATCATTCTACACTTCCACTGTAGCACATCTTCTTCTCACAACAAAAGCTATCGTTGTTTCCTCCTCATGCTATACGTGCTCCTCCTTCATTAATCAGGTCTTCCAAACTATTCATATTCATGGCATCCTGCATCTGACTTACTTGGCCTCCCTTGAGGCCCTTCTCTTCGTTTACTAAAGAGAAACATAGGATCTACTCTCTCTTAGAAGATCATCCTCTTTCTTCCTCTAGATCGTTAAAGGTCGAGTTCTCATAGAAGAATTCCCTTTTTTCTTCTTCCTCACCTATGTTTGGGTCTTCTCTTAGCTGCACTTGGGTAGAGGAAACTTTCCTTTCAAGTCCTCTTTCATAACCTCGATCCACTTAGAGCCTCTCTTCCTTTCACAAGGGACTGCTACAAGTGTAGGAGGATCACTCTTTTGACTTTTTCCTCCTCTATTCACCTTTGTCTATTGACACAGAGCATTGAATACATATGAGTATCTTTAAACTCTATTCATTCTCCTTATCTTCAAATCCTAAGTTACTACATTTGCAGGCACATGATGAGAAGAATTGTGTTTATTCTCATTTCTGTAGACAACTCTATTCTAAAACGAGATTGCCATTTTTGAAGAATTCAACATGGCAGAAGACTAGGTTAGAGGAGTTACCCATTTTGACACCTCGTTGATGGTGCTAGACCCACCAACATGTCAAGGGGACCTCCCCGGTAAGAAGTCCCAATTAGACCTAAAACCGTTTGGTGTAGGAGTCCCAGTAGTGGGTTGTAAGGTAATGCCTTGACCGCGATATCGCACAAAGGCAAGTAGGATAACTCTATTAGTAGCAAGGGTGTGACTGATGTAGTGAGTCAAGAAAGGTGTATGAAAGGTTCTAACACATCAAGGGGAGGTGAGGGTGAAGGTGAACTCCAGGTTGAAAGAGATTAGTCCTAACTCGGTAAGAAACACACAAATAAAAAGGACATGCACAACTTCCAACATAGTAGTCCACGCAGATGTGATAATCACATCATACAATGTAAGATAACATGTACAACACTCACTAATCAGTCTGAGATGAGTGCAATGGTTGTTACAACAAGGTTCATGTGAAAGGTATGTCTAATGTCTGGCAGAGTAGTCGACATGGATGGTGACAACACTAGCAACATATACAACACATTAACAACAAGATTCATATAATTGCATACAAATCAGTTTATACACAAATACGTAAGTTAAACAACATCTATAATTAAGGCAACCGAAGCAGTCCAACTACAATAACAACATATGCATGAAAATGTGTTGGCTCTTATTATATAAAGAAGTGTAAGTCGCAATCATACAATACATCCATGTAAACTTGCTAGCCCCAACAATGGAACATTACAGCCACATCCACCTACTTCTCCAAAAAGATGAACTAGCTCCGTGTAGTGGAGAAGCCAAGGTGCATTACAATACTATCCAAGCTCTTTCCAAGATAGTCTTATTAGAAGCTTGGCTGACCAAAAGCCTATACAATGAGTTATGAGGGACTATTTATAGCAAAGGGTGGGGTAACCCTTGACGTTCCCCTTTGTGACAGTTCAACTACCCTCATGACTCTTCACATACTCTATGACTGTTACATCCAACCATTGAAACTTGACTTAGACTTGACATGACTCAACATTACAATGCACATGTACCCATGTGAGACAACATGGCGTGAGTAGGCCTTGAAAGACATCACTGACACCTGGTCTGCTATGATGAGACCAAATCTTTGACATGCTTTTGATGGCGAAGGTGGTGAGTTGATGCCAATATTGGTCATCCGTGATCATGTGCATGCACCTCATGGTGACATCTTGTTGAAGCAAACTCTTGCCTCCATTACAACTGGTGCATTGGTTCGACTCCTTCGTCCAACTCATCTACTAACATGCGCATGGTGTTCTTGGGTGTGGCTAAACCAGTAACACACTAATGCATAATGTCTATGCTAATATTCAAGTGAGTGCTGGTGGTCATGTGCATCAACTTTCCGAAGTACATGTTTAGCTCAAGTTGGAATTGCATCTTGTCTTCGCCTTGGTGAGTGTGTTGAATTAGTTGGAATGCATGCATGCACTCAATGACATGCATGATTCTGAATCCCTTTCATGTGGTCAATAACACTACTCACTAAGTCTGCTCTGTTTAAGTTATTGGTATGGATCTTTAACTTGTACAGGTGCAGTTTCAACCATGTGTGCACGTTGTGCTCACTGTTGTTCCTGTTCCTACTGCAACTCATTTGTGTGCTTGTGCAGCTTCATGTTCTTCCTGAGTTGTTGCTTCAGAACATGCAACTCCTTTGTTCCATTCTTTGTCTTTTCACGATCTTCATGTCGCACTGTCACCTCATAGCTAGAGTCTCCAAAGTTGCTTTCATGATCAATGGATCTGCTTGAGCTTGCAACCTTGTTCTGCCTCTGTGTTGTCAACAACCCTCCTATTGCATTTGATACATTTTGTATGTTGTCTTTAGATTATGTTTATGATGATGCTCGTTGTGATGCTGCTGTTGTCATATATTGATGTCCTTGTCTACGAACAACTTGATTTGGGGGTAGGAAAGTCCATGGACACTTGATCGACTGCATCCCCAAGTGTGCTCTGGACGGTGTCTTCATCTCTGCTCTCCTAGAAACCATTGTACCTATGGTGCTGAGAGGCAGATGAAAACCTAGGATACATAGATACATTTCAACACTCATGGCAAGCAATCTATCAGTTGAAAACCAAAATGAACATGAGAACTATTTTGCAACATACCTGGGTGCATGATCATGAAGGTTGCGCAACTTCGGCTGGGACATTGAGGCACCAACTGCCAAGACTACACAAGGCACAGTATAGGCTGTTGGGAGACTGGCTGACTACTAGAATTGTGAAATGCATAGTCCAATCTAGCTACTAACTACTAGGATTGCACAATGCACAATTCCAGCTCAGAACGCTTGTTCGCCTAGGGACAAATTTGCACAATTTCTTGGGCCAAGCAGCCACTGTCCTCTAGAAATGTGTAAAATAGTCTTAGAGGCCAGTGTTGGGAAAGAATGCAAAAATATAGAGAGGAAGGTGAGCCTTCCTTCCCCAGATTGTGTAATGCAGCCTTAGTGAAGGAAGAGCCTGGACCAAGGTTGGCCTGACTTGCCAATGGGCAACTGAAAGCAAGTAAGATAGCAAATGCATGGCAGCACTAAATTACATCAGAACTGATTAATAGTTCATGAAAAACATGAATTAAATATTCAGAAAATGGATTAACATGCATATGGGTGAGGCAGTTCGCTAGTTGGGAGAACGGCCGTGCAAAACAATGTCATGCATGCGATAACAGTGAGATAGCAATGAAAACTGAAACAAAGCTAGAAAAAGCTAGTATACATGTAAGCAACAACAAGTGTTCAAAGAAATCAAGAAAATGGTACTCCCACAAGATAAAACACAAAAAGCAACAAAAAGACATCACAAGGCATGGGAAGTGGGCTTACCCCAAAAAAATAGAGTTAAATGTGCCTACTGCTCCTAGATGTGATGTGGGATGTTAAAGCTACAAGGTTTATGTGAGGAATGAGCTCTGGAGCATCTAGTTGATGAGTTTTAATAACATCAAGGTTGTAACGCGCATGCCATGAATCTAGGGGAAGTGACACTTGGTGGGAGGTTTCAGAATGTCTCCTTGCATGTAACCTCCAACTGCTAAACATAGATCCCTAAAACAGAGGGATGTCTTTGCATGCTACCTTGGGAGAAGCATCCCATGCATGTAAGTCTATTTTGCTCAGTCCTAGAGGGAACTGGTCAACTTAGCTGCACATGCAAGAGACTACTCGACTTCTGGAGGAAAATGTGAATTTCTGGCTCGGACCTAGGCTGGTTGCCCAGGTGATTTGCGTAAATTCTAGGCTGAGTAGCCTTGTTGGGGATTTTTTCACAAACCCTACTAGGAGTGTTGGCAGGCAGGACTATGCAATCCTGGAGCCCAGTAGGTTGCCAGAGAGGATTGCGAAATTTTTGGTGGGAAGGTTGGCTTCTCTCTAGAAATGTTCAATTTTCAAGGGGAAACTACTTAGCTTGTAGCTAGACCAAGTCTGGGTGAACAACCTATGAGGGGAATGGATCAAGCTGTGACCGACAAGTTGCCTTTGTGCAAGAAAGACACTAAAGCTTGTGAGCTTGACGAAGCAAGACAAGCTGCTGTGAAGGTTGGAAGGGAGGATCCAAAACAAGGCTAAGGAAAAATTATGGAGGGTGGTTGTAGCCACTACAACAAATGGTAACACACTGGTAGAACTCCAGCTCTTTGAATGGACCTTGTTCATGAAAAGCAAGTCTAACACCTCCGTAAGTATTGTTTAGTTTTCAGCTCAACTTGGTTTCACACTAACTTGATTGTAAGATGTAGCATATGCCAAACCCTTGGTTGATTGACACACATTCCAAGCGAAGGCAACAAAGTTGTTTCAATAGGGGTTGAGGGGTATATGGGTGCACAGGTAGTATAGTCGTCAGAGTCTTAGTTTCATCTCTAGTGTTTCTCCATTGCTAACAGGACTGGACAGCACCCCGGTGGAGTCACATAGGAACACAAGCATGGCTCCACTACCAGTGATCCTGGTCAGTACCCCGATGGAGTTACTTGCATCACATCATTGTGCAGGAAGCCTTTCTCTTCTTTTCCTTATTCATTTTTAGTTTTTAATTTTTGACTTTTAATTTTTTCATTTTTCACTTTGCATAGCACTTAATCATTTCAGAGGCAAAAGAGGGACCCCGTATTATTGAGAGAAGAAGAGGTTGTTCCAATAAAGAAGTATTTTATTATATCTCTAACGTGCCTGTTAAGGTTTTCCCCCTTACCTTACTCTACTTGACTGAGTTGACGAGGGTTAACCCAAAAACAATCAACTAGAGAAGGTGACACTAGTTAGCGCACAAGAATTGTGTTTACACCAAGGTTCACTTCAAACAGTACGTATTTTCCTTCAACATATCATGGACTAAAAGTAATAAGCTCATCATACAAAGGCAAGATGACATATAAGCAAGTAGTGATAGTTGTACAAGCTCTCTTGTGCTTTACCCATATCGCTTCAAGAGTCATACATGGTTTCATGCAAAACTAACCTATGAACGAAACAAGCGAACGAATTAACAATAAACAAAGCAAAGCAAGAGAAGAAGCAAAAATGAAAGTGAGGTAAGTAAACAAACAAGAAAGAAAATAAACAAGCAAACAAAGCATGTAAGCAAACAAGCATGAAAGCAAACAACTGAAAGAAAACACTACTCGTACTCCTACACTAATGGTACATGGGCCCGATCACGTGAAGTGATACTTCCAATGCAGCCACCAACGCATTGGTATACCCATGTTGGTGAAGGCTTCGTCTACGAGAAACCAAGTTGTGTGAACCAACAAGCAATAAAGATATAACAATGAAGCCAACCACACTTCATGATTCAAAGTGCCCACGGGACATAAGTGAGTGCATGTGCATGACGGGTAGTCCACAGACTTATCATGGTGTTGTGTGACACTACGTGCAACTCTGAAGCATAAGCACACTCTTGAATATGACATGCAAGCAAATGAAAGAAACAAAGATAACTTGTGTCGTGCACAAGTGCTTGCAATGTAAGACTCCTCCAATTCATGAGCAATGGGATCGTGTAGTTCGAGTGGAGGAAGTAACATATGAGTGTTAGATTGATCTTGAGTGCATACAGATGAGTGATGCCGAGCCTTGAGTGTTTGAAAAATTTCCTGATCGAAAGTGACACCAACCTCAAGACAGCAAGTTCCTGACATAACCTTCAGTAAGGGCTGAAGTGCCTTGATGATGTTTGGGGTTTTGAATTCATTGATAGATGGATCTTCATAGACCAGTGAATTAGATGGATTAACAATGAGTGAATCAACATCATGGTCGGATTATGAGGTGAAAGATCACGATAACCAAGATCAGAACATTCAAGATGTTGGTAAGAATCCTCATGGTTTGATGAATCACATAGAGGGGTAGATGAGGAGGAAGGTTGTTCACCCTCTGTGTTTCCATAATAGGCAGATGAAAGATTAAGAGGATTTCCAATGAATGATTTGTCCTATCCGTTGTTGGATCATAGGAAAACATACAGTGTGTCCTACAAAAGATCAACAATGAGCGCATCTGTGGATGAAGACAAACATACGAAATCATGGATGGCAGGTTCACCAACTATGTTAGGAAAGAACGGAGGGGGCTCGGATGGAAGGGAGTCATCCTTCGCCGAGTGTTGATGCTCAAGCTCCCACTCATACTTTTCATGAATGACAATGCATGTTAGTTGTGAAACACCAACTCCGTCAGTGGGTTTTTCCTCGTTCACAACAAGTGAAGAGTCCATAATGGACGAACACAAGACAACATCATTCAGAGGAACACCCAGGTGCGAAGATGAAGGTCATAGAAAAGAATGCATATGAGGACTCGAAGGACTCACAACCAAATCTGTGTGAAAATTGAGTGAAGTGATGCTGGGAGGGTGTGAAGGATGAATAGTCATGTGAGCATGATCCTCAACATCATTGGGTAGTGCTGGAACTATTGAATAAGAGGAAGGAGGACAATGAGTTGAGACAGTGCCCGCTTCCACATGAGATTGCACAACTCCATCAACATAGAATGTTGAGCGAGGCTTGACCTCAAATTTTCTCTTCCGATGGGAAGATTTATTAAGGCAATACTCAAACCAGTCCTAAGGATAAGAAAATGTCATCGGGCTCCTCAGAGCTTGAAACTACAAGTAATGGAAGTGCTACCAAAAATCAATAACAGATTCATGTGGAGTCCTCCATTGTAACAGTTTTTGGTCAAGATGGCCTGGATCAAAATGATAGAATGTGTCTTCAATAACATCACATAAGTGCTCAAATGAGTGCACTGTGTTAGCTGATAGGCTAAGAACCCAACGAAATGGAAATTCACGAAGTGTGTATGCAAGCAACAAACCAGCTTGTTTGTCAAAAGACTCATATTCCTCATGAACCATGGAAAGAAAGTTATGTAAGTTCCCAGGCCAAGCCACTTCAGCTTCACCATCATACGTGTGAGTGGAAAAAAGATTGAAAAGCTTCCCTGACATGGAGACATCTTCACGATTCAAAAAACACCTCGGGGAAAGAAGAGTGAAAGACTCCATGAAAGATATGCAAATGTTCAAAACTAGATGAGAGGACACATATTGTCATCAGGCCCTCCTTCTAGCACCAGAAATGTGGATGGCCCTGGACCCGCCAACATGTCAAGGGGATCTCCCCAGTAAGAAGTACCAATTAGACCTCAGACCGTTTGGTGTAGGAGTCCCAGTAGTGGGTCATAAGGTAATGCCTTGACCGTGATGTTGCACAAAGGCAAGTAGGATAAATCTGTTAGTAGGAAGGGTGTGACTGATGCAATGTGTCAAGGAAGGTGTATGAGAGGTTCTAACACATCAAGGGGAGGTGAGGGTGAAGGTGAGTTCCAGGTTGAAAGGGATCAATCCCAACTCTACTGGAAACACACAACAAAAATGACATGCACAGCTTGCGGGGGAGCAGTCCGCTTGGATGCGGAAGTCACATCATACAAGGTAAGATACCATGTACAAACTCATGAATCAGTCCAAGAGGAGTGCAATGGTTGTTATAGCAAGGTTCATGTGAAAGGTCCATCGGATGTCCGGTAGAGCAGTCAACATGGATGTTGACAAAATTAACAACATATAAAACACATTAACAATAAGATTCATATAATTAAATACAAATCAGTTTATACACAAATACATAATTTAAAGAACATATATCATTAAGGCAACCAGAGCAGTCCAACTATGATAACAGCATATGCATAAAAATGTGCTAGCTCTTATTATATAAAGAAGTGTAAGTCACAATCATACAATACATCCATGAAAACCTGCTAGCCCCAACAGTGGAACGTCATAACCACATCCGCATGCTCCTCCAAAGAGATGAACTAGCTCCATGTAGTGGAGAAGACAAGGCACGTTACAATATTGTCCAAGGCCTCTACAAAATAGTATTATCAAAAGCTTGGATGACCAAAAGCTTATACAATGAGTTATGAGGGACTATTTATAGCAAAGGGTAGGGTGACCCTTGACATTCCCCTTTGTGACAATTCAACTACCCTCATGACTCTTCACCTACTCTATGATTGTTACAGCCAACCATTGACACTTGACTTACACTTGACATGACTCAACATTACAATGCACATGTACTCATGTGAGACAACATGGCTTGAGAAAGCCTTGCAAGACATCATTGACACTCTGTCCATTGTGATGAGACCAACTCTTTGACATGCTTGTGGTGGTGAAGGTTGTGAGCTGATGCCAAGCTTGGTCGTTCATGATGGCGTGCATGCACCTCATGGTGACGTCTTATTGAAGTAAACTCTTTCCTCTGTTGCATTAGTTTTGCTCCTTCATCCAACTCATCTACTAACATGCACATGGTCTTTTTGGGTGCAGTTGAATTGGCAACACACTAATGCATAATGTATGTGTTGATCTTCAAGTGTGTGCTGGTGGTCATGCACATCAACTTTCTATTGGGCCAAAGAATTATCCTTAAAAACATCCACTTTCACTCCATTCACACATTTTCTCATCTCTACTCCACCACCATGGCACTCTATGTTCAAATTCGAATTTGAGAAGATCACGAACCTCATGGATAAGATCATGGACCTCATAGAGAAGATCATGGAGGATAGGGTTATGTGTCACCATTGGTTTAGAGATATGTGGATTTGAAGAGGGAATAATGGATCCACATTTATGAGTTTGTTATCATAACTTTTGTATAAATAGCAATGTTATCTCCTTCATTTGTAATTTAGAATTTATAACTTAGAATTGAGAAGTTAGAATTTAGTACCTTAGGATCTTATAAGTTTGTAATTAGAAGTTAGAGTTTGGAATCATTGTAATGGAGATTTTAGAATCTCTTGGGATGTAGAACTTGTAATTTAAAATTGCAATTGAAGATAAATAAAATGGAGCTTCTTTGATCTTCTACATTTGACTTCTCTTTTGATGTGCTTGTGAATCCTTGGAAGGGCCCCCATTGTCTAGCAAGTACACTTTTGTTTTGGTAAGATTTCATTTTAGGTTTGTTTGTAAATTTCATTAAGTTCATATGTTTGAAATCTTAAAGAATGACCTTCTGTAAGAAAGTATTAATGTTTCTTTCAATGAATCTCATATGTTATTTAATGTTTGATTTCATTAGTTTAAGTTTCTGATTTATATGTTTGAGATATAAATGAATAGTCTCTTGTAAGAGAGATTTAATATTTCACGCAATCAATCAGAATTAGGTTTAAGTGCTTTAATTTCATTAGTTTAAATAGTTTTTTGATTAAGATGATTAGAAATATTAATGAATAGTCTTGTATAAGGGAGCTTTAATATTTCTTACACTTGTCACAGTGTCTTTAGATTTCATTTTGTTAAATGACTAAATAGGTGTTGGATATCCCAATGAAAGACCTCCTGTAAGGGAGCATTGGCATTTCTTCACCTAGCTTAGTTTAGTTTGTCCCTAAGTCCATATATATTGGATGATACTCGAAGTTTACTTACCCAAATTGATAGTAAATGAAACTCTAATTTGCATCCGCATTTTAGACCAAACATTTTGGCATCGTTGTCATTTATTCACATGACAAGAATTGTACCAATGAGTGTTGACGACTTGAAAACCAATCATTTTGTAGCAGACGAAGCATAATTACATTTATTACTTTTTAGTTTTTGATGTAAATGACTTGAGGACAAGTCAATAAATAAGGTTGGGGGGGGGGGGGGGAAGTGTAAATTCTAAATTTTGTATACCTGCGAAGCCATATACATTCCAACCGCATTCAGTAGTAGATTCCGAACATTCAACAAAAGATCCAATAGAAATTTTAGTAGGAAATGCAATAACAATAAAAGATTCACTTTTTCGACTTCATCCACCATTTTCACAACCAATAAAGAAGACTATGATCAGAATTTTTTCAGCCACACGTTTACAACTTTCATCCATTTTTGAAAGGGTAAGTTGAGGTATGATATTTTCTAACTTTTAACCATTTAATTCCTTGAAAAACTAGAATGATAATTTTTGGAAAAAAAAAACTTCCTTTCCTCAGTTCACAAAATTGAGGAAATCCATCAATTTGGGGGGGGGGGGGGATACATTTACATTCATACTTTGTCACCTTCATATTTTTCCATATTCATATATCACATTCTAAAACCCACATACTTCCAAAATATATTTACTATTACATCATCATGAGCATATAAATGGCTTTGTAAAAAGTATTTAAAAGTTAATTGGATGCCAACACAATCATGGTCGTTACACAAGAACCAACCAGGATGCATTCCAACAAAAATACTTTGCTATAAAAATCACATTATCAATATGCAAAGATCATACATTAAAATTGAATGCAACTAAAAAAATATGGTTGAAACACAAGAACCAAGCAAGTTCCAATTCATCAAAAACACCTTGCAAAAGTTAAGTAAATGATATCATGCAGAGTTTAAGCCAAAGCTCAAGTATAAAAAGGTAATGTAATAGATTGCATGAGGACATGCAATACCTTTAGTTTGGGGTTATGTTGGGCCGAAGAATTATCCTTAAAATACATCCACTTCCACTCCATTCACACATTTTATCACCTCTATTCCACCACCATGTCATCACATTTGCTTCACTTTCATCACTATATGGGTTACCTTTGTGTTTTCCAAAACATTATTACTTCTTAGTATTTTAAAGTGAATTTCTGGTTAAACTTTAGAAAATAATATTCTTATACTTATACCTAACAATTGGAAGGAGGTTGTCGACATGTGTAGGTACAAAGGAAGCTTCTAAGGCACCCTTATGTGGCACTCTATGTTCAAATTCGAATTTGAGAAGATCATGAACCTCATGGATAAGATCATGGACCTCATGGACAAGATCATGGAGGACAGGGTTATGTGTCACCATTGGTTCAGAGATATGTGGATTTGAAGAGGGAATAGTGGATCCAAATTTATGAGTTTGTTATCATAACTTTTGTATAAATAGCAGTGTTATCTCCTTCATTTGTAATTTCGAATTGAGAAGTTAGAATTTAGTACCTTAGGATCTTATAAGTTTGTAATTAGAAGTTAGAGTTTGGAATCATTGTAATGGAGATTTTAGAATCTCTTGGGATGTAGAACTTGTAATTTAAAATTGCAATTGAAGATAAATAAAATGGAGCTTCTTTGATCTTCTACATTTGACTTCTCTTTTGATGTGCTTTTGAATCCTTGGAAGGGCCCCCATTGTCTACCAAGTACACTTTTGTTTTGGTAAGCTTTCATTTCAGGTTTGTTTGTAAATTTCATTAGGTTCATATGTTTGAAATATTAAAGAATTACAAAGCATGCGGAGGAGCTCTGCATATCAAGCTAGGTCAGACAACGATCAGGGCTGCCAGAGAGGGGCTCAGGCCCATGCCTGAAGTTCTGCGCTGCAGGCGAGTTGCTCAGTGGACTTGGTCGGATCTGCGTTCCCTTCTGATTGGGGGTGGCCCTCTGCCACTACAGATCTGAGCCTCTGCCATTTTCTGCGGGGAGAAACGATGATCGGTCCAGCGTAGCGCAGCTTTGTTTGGACTGATTCGGGTGGATCATGGATCCCCTGCCACCGGAGGTCCTGGCCTTCAAGTCATTAGTGGCTTCTGGCCCCAAGCGTCCTCCCTCTGCGACCATGCAGAAGTTTGTCAAAAAGATGGACACTATCCCATCAGTGGCCCTGCCGGAAGAAGAGACTTGCAAAGCTGCCTTGAATCTGGCTGAAAAAGGACTCATAGGCCAGTTCACAAGCCTCTGGCCATCGCCAAAAACGGTTGAGGAGTGGACTCAAAGGAACTGGAAGCCTCTCATTAAAGAAGGTGTCAAAAGCTATTTCGTGGGTAAGGGATTCTTCGTTTTTGTATTTGAAATCCCTGATGATAAAGGATTAATCTTCAGAAATGGACCTTATTTCATGGGCCCTCAGGGCCTTTATCTAAAGAAATGGTCACCTGACTTTGATCCTACACAAGACGTTCCTTCAGCTGTCTCGGTTTGGGTCAGGCTCCCCCATCTGCCCCTCCATTGCTGGAATCACCTCCAGATCATAGGGAATGCCTTGGGAAAATACATAGACCAAGCAGTAAGGAAGGATCAATATTCTTGTGCACGCATCTGTGTTGAAGTGGACCTGGAAGAAGGGCTCCCAGAAGCCATCAAACTCACAGTAGCCGGGTGGACGTATATACAAGAGCTAGACTATGAGCAGTTGCCGTTTAAATGCAGACACTGCCATGGACATGGCCATTTCGCAAAGCACTCCAAAAAAAAGACTGAGGACCAAATGGGCAAACAAAACGAGGATCAGTGGATCCTAGTACAAAAAAATATAAACGCAAAAAAAGGCACAGGAAAAGGCAATAGGAATGGAGAAACAAGCAGATCCAAAAAAAATCAAGAGGAGGAAGAAAATCCAAATGAGACACAAAGTGAACAACAGAGGAATGAAGAATCTAGCAGATCCAAAATAAATCAAGAAGCAGAAGCAAGAACAAAAGGGATAGAAGGTGAACAGCAGAGTCATCAAGTGAACCCAATAAAGGAGCACGAGGAGCAGGAAAACACTACGCCATTGCATAAAGAGGGAGAAGAAGCAGAACTGAGCGAAACCAATCAGGGCAGCCCCATCAACCTATCATATGCTGATATGGTAAAGAAAAAACCAAGGGAGAGCTCAGATTCTTCGGAAGATGAAATCTACGAGCGCCCATCAAAAAAAGCAGGAAGAAAATCCCGAAAGGAAAAAAGGGAGGAGGAGGCAGAAAGACACAAGACACAAGGAAGTCAGCCCACAATAGAAATGTCTATAGGGCGAAACACCAGGCCAAAGCCCTCCAAGGGAGGACTCATCAATCAAAATAATAAATAATGAAATTAGTCTCATGGAATTGTAGAGGACTGGGGAATCCCTCCAAAATCGAGGCAGTCAAAGACCTATTGAAATCTGAACCCTCAGAAATTCTCATGCTCCAAGAGACAAAAATAGAAGGGCAAGCTCTTTTAGAGATCAGTAAATCAAAGTGGAATAAAAAAGCAGGCAAAGCAGTCAGTGCAAGAGGCACCTCCGGGGGATTGGCAACCCTATGGTCTGAAGAACTCTTCCATTTGAATAACTTCCAAGCAACCCAGCACTGGATCTTCACGGAACTGAAACACAAAGCAAGTAAGTTAACTATATCTCTATTTAATCTTTATGTGCCAGTCTCTTATACTGAAAAGAGAGAATGCTGGAACAGTCTCAATGCTTTTTTAGAATTATCTTCTCCCATCAATATCATTATAGTAGGCGACCTTAATATTATTATGAAAGCAAAAGAGAAGAGAGGAGGAATAGACAGCAGGGATCCCTTGCTGCCCATGGTCGAGGAAATCTCCCAAACATGGGACCTTTTGGATTTCAATCCAGTTCGGGGCATATATACCTGGTCAAATAATCAGACGGGCTCGGGTCACATATCGGCAAGACTTGACCGCTACCTAGTGCAAAGCTCCATAATGATGGAGAAAAAAATCATCATCTCAAAGATTCTACCTAAACTTACATCAGATCATAAGCCAGTTCAGCTCATTCTAGAAGAAGAAGAAGATCTGGGACCTATCCCATTTCGTTTCAGTCCACAATGGATTGAAAGAGAGGGTTTCTCAGACACGGTAAAAGAAGCCTGGTCCAAACCCATCAACGGATCAACTAGCTATGTTTGGGAACAAAAGTTAAAAGCTACCAAACAAGCCTTGAAATACTGGATTAAGAAACCAATACATACGCCAACAGAACAAAGAAAAGAAGCAGTTCAATCATTACAAGCACTGCAAACAGACATGGAAATTAAAGAGATCACAACAGAAATGTTGGAAACAGAAACTCAAGCACAACGATCAGCTCATCAGTCATTCCGAAAGGAGGAAGAATATTGGAGAATAAAGTCCAGAAGCCTGTGGTTAAAGGCAGGAGATCGGAATACTACTTACTTCCACAGGCAATATAGAGTAAGACTGTCAAGAAACTATATAGCAGAAATTAAAATAGCAGATGGGCAAGTCTTTAAAGGAAACAATCAAGTCAAGGCAGCTGCTGAAGCACACTTTCAGAATCTCTACAACTCAGAAGCACAAAATAATGATGAGGAAACCGCATCTTTTCTTTCAAATATCCCCAAGCTCATTAACCCTGAAGAGAACGCAATCCTATGCAGGCCTGTAACAGAAAAGGAAATTATAAATGTAATTTGGGCCATGGATGCGGACAAGGCACTGGGGCCTGATGGATTCACAATCCACTTTTATAAAGCATGCTAGCATATTATCAAGGAAGACCTGCAGAAAATGATAAGAGGATTTATGGCAAAAGCCAAGATAGGTGGAGGAACCAATTCTTCATACCTAGCTTTAATCCCCAAAGACTCCAACCCAGAAATTTTTTCCAGATTTCGACCTATATCGTTGTGTAATGCGTCTTACAAAATATTGGCCAAGCTGTTAGCAAACAGAATTAAACCACTGCTAAAAAGGGTGATATCCAGCTCCCAAGGTGGCTTTATAGAAGGTCGTCATATTCTGGATAATGTAATCTAGGTTCAAGAGACAATCCATTCCAGCAAACAGAGGAAAGAGAAAGGAATGGTGATAAAATTAGACATGGAAAACGCGTTTGATAGAGTAAACCGAAATTTCCTTAGCAAAGTGCTTCTCTCATTTCGCTTCTCGTCCACTTTTGTTCATCTCATCAAAGCCTGCATTGACAATCCATGGATTGCTCCCCTTGTTAATGGTCGTCCAACAAACTTTTTTAAAGCTAAGAGAGGCATTCGTCAGGGATGCCCACTATCCCCCTATCTGTACATTCTTATGGCAGACTCTTTAAGCAGAAAGCTCAATGCAGAAAGAGATTCAGGTATATTACCAGGACTCAAAACAACAACAGGAACCGAGCCATCGAACCATGCTCTTTTCGTTGATGATTCGCTCCTTCTAGGTGGAGCATCCACAAGAATTGCCCGAGCATTCGACAAGGTCCTTAGAAGCTATTGCAGAGTCACTGGAGCGGCAGTTAACAACAACAAGAGTGAAGTTTATAGTTGGAATATAAATCAGCAAGAACTTGCAGGTATAACATCCATCCTTGGGTTCAAAGGAAACACAGAATGGGATAGATTCACCTACCTTGGCCTGCCCATTATTTCTGGAATCAACAAAAGAGCTTTATGGAGTGGAATAATATCAAAAATGAAAAAGAAGATTGCAGCTTGGGGGGGTCACTGGTTGACTAAGGGCGGCAAAGTTGTCTTGATAAAATCGGTGCTGTCAGCTTACCCAATCTTCCAAGCAACTTTCCTTTTGGCCCCTCGCAATGTTATGGAGCAAATATCAAAACTTTTAAGAGAATTTTTGTGGCAAGGAGGGAAAGGCAGTGAAAAAAGATTTCATCTGGTGAATTGGGATGTAGTAAAGAGAACGAAGGAAGAGAGGGGACTACAGATAAGAGATCCCCATCTTGTGAACCTGGCTTTAGGAGGAAAAATACTGTGGAAATTGATTCATGATTCCTCCCATTCAGTCAGTAACACTCTGTGGTCAAAATATGGAATAAGCAAAGATCTAAGCAACGTAACTCACACATCCATAACTAAAAGTACGCAACTCTGGAACCTGTGTTGTAAAAGCAGTCAACACTTCAAAAATCACCTGTATCGTATTCCTGGAAGCGGCAAGCATATAAATATATGGACGGAAAGTATAATGATGAACACTCCATTAGCAGATAAAACGGATATAACAGAGCTGAGAAACTGGTTAGAGCGAGCGGGAGTCAAACGCCTCTATGACTTATCGAAGTGGAATCAGCATGACGAGTGGGAGGGCTGGGATCTCTTTGGAGTCCCGAACAGGCTGAAAAATCAACAATCTTTGTTGGAAGAATACCTGGAGGACGCCGCCCCTGTTCATAGAGATGCAAAGGATTGCTGGGGGTGGGGACAAGCTGGAGTTTACTCCACAACAAAGGGCTACCGCGTTCTGCAGGGGAAGAGAAATAGCAATCATCCCTCAAGTTTATGGAAAAGCGTATGGGACTCATTTGCCACTCCAAAGGTAAATTTCTTCTGCTAGACACTGATCCATAACAAAATTCTCACCGGAGATAACCTGGAGAAGCGAAAAATAGCAGGGCCTCATAGGTGTGCTATGTGTAGAAGCAATTCCGAAACAGCTCACCATCTTTTTATGGAATGCAGCGTAGCTCAAGAAGTCTGGGGTCACATATTAATGGATCTGCAGACTCCTGTTCCTTCCTTTAATTCCGTAGCTGACCTGTTCACCTCATGGAAGCAACATTATCCACAGAAAATCCCCCAAAAATCTTTCTGGAACAGAATCTGGTCAGCGATCCCCAAATACGTTTGCTGGCAGATCTGGTTGGCGCGCAATCAACAGATTTTCAATGAGGTGAGACATTCATCGTTGCAGATAGCTGCAAAAGCCAAGGCCTTTTTGATTGAAACAGCCCAACATCAGTATATAAAATAAGATTCCTTGCTACTGCCAGAAGAAAAGAGATGGTTAGGCTCTCTGGAGCCATATCCGAGCAAGAACTATCCTAAACCTCAAAGTAACAATCAGGAATGGCGATTAAGAGATAAAGAGGACTACTATCAGAATTGGTGGAGATCACAAAAAATACACACAACCTTCTTTGATGGGGCGTCAAAAGGGAATCCAGGGACAGCTGGAGCAGGTGGAGTCATCTACTCTCTGGACGGGGACAGAAAAGACATCTTTTATTGGGGATTAGGACAGAAGTCCAATAACCAGGCTGAGCTGTTAGGACTTCTCAAAGTCTGCCAAATTGCAAGAGATAAAGGAGTGAAAAAGCTGCAAGTCTTCGGAGACTCAGAATTGATAATAAAAAATTTAAATACGGGGGATCGATTCAACAATCCCAGCCTCAACAAAATATTGGGAAGACTGAAAAGAGTTCTCCAATTCTTTGACAGTTGCAAATTCTACCATATACTCAGAAATTTAAACAGCGAAGCTGACAAAATGGCAAACAAAGGCAGTGCAATCATGAAAGGGCTTATCTTTGTCAACGAAAATGGTTTTATGCAAATGCCCTGAATTCTGTATTCAGAGAACTGCAATGTATTGGAGAAAAGCATGTAAAAGCCCCATTGTTTCCAGATCAATAAAATCCATATAACCGTTTAAGTTAAAAAAAAAAAATATTAAAGAATTACCTTTTGTAAGAAAGTATTAATGTTTCTTTCAATGAATCTCATATGTTATTTAATGTTTGATTTCAATAGTTTAAGTTTCTGATTTATATGTTTGAGATATAAATGAATAGTCTCTTGTAAGAGAGATTTAATATTTCATGCAATCAATCAGAATTAGGTTTAAGTGCTTTAATTTCATTATTTTAAATAGTTTGTTGATTAAGATGATTAGAAATATTAATGAATAGTCTCCTATAAGGGATCTTTAATATTTCTTTCACTTGCCACAATGTCTTTAGATTTAATTTTGTTAAATGACTAAATAGGTGTTGGAGATCCCAATGAAAGACCTCCTGTAAGGGAGCTTTGGCATTTCTTCACCTAGCTTAGTTTAGTTTGTCCCTAAGTCCATATATATTGGATGATCCTCGAAGTTTACTTACCCAAATTGATAGTAAATGAAACTCTAATTTGCATCCGCATTTTAGACCAAACATTTTGGCATCGTTGTCATTTATTCACATGACAAGAATTATGCCAATGAGTGTTGACGACTTGAAAACCAATCATTTTATAGCAGACGAAGCAGAATTACATTTATTACTTTTTAGTTTTTGATGTAAATGACTTGAGGACAAGATAATAAATAAGGTTGGGGGCGGGGGGGAAGTGTAATTACAAAATTTTGTATACCTACGAAGCCATATACATTTCTAACCGCATTCAGCAGTAGATTCTGAACATTCAACAAAAGATCCAATAGAAAATTTAGCAGGAAATGCAATAACAATAAAAGATTCACTTTTTCGACTTCATCCACCATTTTCACAACCAATTAAAGAAGACTATGATCAGAAATTTTCAGCCACACATGCACAACTTTCATCCATTTTTGAAAGGTTAAGTTGAGGTATGTTATTTTCTAACTTTTAACCATTTAATTCCTTGAAAAACTAGAATGATGATTTTTGGAAAAAAAAACTTCCTTTCCTCAGTTCACAAAATTACGAAATCCATCAATTTGGGGGGGGATACATTTACATTCATACTTTGTCACCTTCATATTTTTCCATATTCATATATCACATTCTAAAACCCATGTACTTCCAAAATATATTTACTATTACATCATCATGAGCATATAAATGTCTTTGTAAAAAGTATTTAAAAGAATTGGATGCCAACACAATCATGATTGTTACACAAGAACCAACCAAACAAAAATAATTTGCTATAAAAATCACAATTTCAATATGCAAAGATCATACATTAAAATTGAATGCAACAAAGAAAATATGGTTGAAACACAAGAACCAAGCAAGTTCCAATTCATCAAAAACACCTTGCAAAAGTTAAGTAAATGATATCATGCAGAGTTTAAGCCAAAGCTCAAGTATAAAAAAGTAATGTAATAGATTGCATGAGGACATGCAATACCTTTAGTTTGGGGTTATGTTGGGCAGAAGAATTATCCTTAAAATACATCCACTTCCACTCCATTCACACATTTTATCACCTCTATTCCACCACCATGTCATCACATTTGCTTCACTTTCACATTATATGGGTTACCTTTGTGTTTTCCAAAACATTATTAATTCTTAGTATTTTTAAGTGAATTTCTAGTTAAACTTTAGATAATAATATTCTTATACTTATACCAAACAATTGGAATGAGTTTGTTGACATGTGTAGGTACAAAGGAAGCTTCTAAGGCACCCTTATGTGGCACTCTATGTTCAAATTCGAATTTGAGAAGATCATGGACCTCATGGAGAAGATCATGGAGGATAGGGTTATGTGTCACCATTGGTTCAGAGATATGTGGATTTGAAGAGGGAATAGTGGATCCACATTTATGAGTTTGTTCTTATAAATTTTGTATAAATAGCAGTGTTATCTCCTTCATTTGTAATTTAGAATTGAGAAGTTAGAACTTAGTACCTTAGGATCTTATAAGTTTGTAATTAGAAGTTAGAGTATGGAATCATTTTAATGGAGATTTTAGAATCTCTTGGGATGTAGAACTTGTAATTTAAAATTGCAATTGAAGATAAATAAAATGGAGCTTCTTTGATATTCTACATTTGACTTCTCTTTTGATGTGCTTGTGAATCCTTGGAAGGGCCCCCATTGTCTAGCAAGTACACTTTTGTTTTGGTAAGATTTCATTTCAGGTTTGTTTGTAAATTTCATTAGGTTCATATGTTTGAAATATTAAAGAATGACCTTTTGTAAGAAATTATTAATGTTTCTTTCAATGGATCTCATATGTTCTTTAATGTTTGATTTCATTAGTTTAAGTTTCTGATTTATATATTTGAGATATAAATGAATAGTCTCTTGTAAAAGAGTTTTAATATTTCATGCAATCAATCAGAATTAGGTTTAAGTGCTTTAATTTCATTAGTTTAAATAGTTTGTTGATTAAGATGATTGGAAATATTAATGAATAGTCTCCTATAAGGGAGCTTTAATATTTCTTACACTTGTCACAATGTCTTTAGATTTCATTTTGTTAAATGACTAAATAGGTGTTGCATATCCCAATGAAAGACCTCCTGTAAGGGATCTTTGGCATTTCTTCACCTAGCTTAGTTTAGTTTGTCCCTAAGTCCATATATGTTGGATGATCCTCGAAGTTTACTTACCCAAATTGATAGTAAATGAAACTCTAATTTGCATCCACATTTTAGACCAAACATTTTGGCATCGTTGTCATTTATTCACATGACAAGAATTGTGCCAATGAGTGTTGACAACTTGAAAACCAATCTTTTTGTAGCAAACGAAGCAAAATTACATTTATTACTTTTTAGTTTTTGATGTAAATGACTTGAGGACAAGTCAATAAATAAGGTTGAGGGAGGGGGGGGAGAGTGTAAATTCTAAATTTTGTATACCTGCGAAGCCATATACATTTCCAACCGCATTCAACAGTAGATTATTAACATTCAACAGAAGATCCAATAGAAAATTTAGTAGGAAATGCAATAACAATAAAAGATTCACTTTTTTGACTTCATCCACCATTTTCACAACCAATTAAAGAAGACTATGATCAAAATTTTTCAGCCACACATGCACAACTTTCATCCATTTTTGAAAGGGTAGTTGAGGTATGATATTTTCTAACTTTTAACCATTTAATTCCTTGAAAAACTAGAATGATAATTTTTGGAAAAAAAACTTTCCTTTCCTTAGTTCACAAAAATTGCGAAATCCATAAACTAAACTTGGGGGGGTGGGGGGGAATACATTTACATTCATACTTTGTCACCTTCATATTTTTCCATATTCATATATCACATTCTAAAACCCACATACTTCCAAAATATATTTACTATTACATCATCATGAGCATATAAATGGCTTTGTAAAAAGTATTTAAAAGTTAATTGGATGCCAACACAATCATGGTCGTTACACAAGAACCAACCAGGATGCATTCCAACAAAAATACTTTGCTATAAAAATCACATTATCAATATGCAAAGATCATACATTAAAATTGAATGCAACTAAAAAAATATGGTTGAAACACAAGAACCAAGCAAGTTCCAATTCATCAAAAACACCTTGCAAAAGTTAAGTAAATGATATCATGCAGAGTTTAAGCCAAAGCTCAAGTATAAAAAGGTAATGTAATAGATTGCATGAGGACATGCAATAGCTTTAGTTTGGGTTATGTTGGGCCGAAGAATTATCCTTAAAATACATCCACTTCCACTTCATTCACACATTTTATCACCTCTATTCCACCACCATGTCATCACATTTGCTTCACTTTTATCATTATATGGGTTACCTTTGTGTTTTCCAAAACAATATTTATTTCTTAGTATTTTTATGTGAATTTCTGGTTAAACTTTAGAAAATAATATTCTTATACTTATACTAAACAATTGGAATGAGTTTGTTGACATGTGTAGGTACAAAGGAAGCTTCTAAGGCACCCTTATGTGGCACTCTATGTTCAAATTCGAATTTGAGAAGATCATGAACCTCATGGATAAGATCATGGACCTCATGGAGAAGATCATGGAGGATAGGGTTATGTGTCACCATTGGTTCAGAGATATGTGGATTTGAAGAGGGAATAGTGGATCCACATTTATGAGTTTGTTATCATAAATTTTTTATAAATAGCAGTGTCATGTCCTTCATTTTTAATTTAGAATTTAGAATTGAGAATTGAGAAATTAGAATTTAGTACCTTAGGATCTTATAAGTTTGTAATGATAAGTTAAGATTTGGAATCATTGGAATGGAGATTTTAGAACCTCTTGGAATGTAGAACTTGTAATTTCAAATTGCAATTGAAGATAAATAAAATGGAGCTTCTTTGATATTCTACATTTGACTTCTCTTTTGATGTGCTTGTGAATCCTTGGAAGGGCCCCCATTGTCTAGCAAGTACACTTTTGTTTTGGTAAGCTTTCATTTTATGTTTGTTTGTACATTTCATTGGGTTCATATGTTTGAAATATTAACGAATGACCTTTTGTAATAAAGTATTAATGTTTCTTTCAATGAATCTCATATGTTATTTAATGTTTGATTTCATTAGTTTAAGTTTCTGATTTATATGCTTGAGATATAAATGAATAGTCTCTTGTAAGAGAGCTTTAATATTTCATGCAATCAATTAGAATTAGGTTTAAGTGCTTTAATTTCATTAGTTTAAATAGTTTGTTGATTAAGATGATTAGAAATATTAATGAATAGTCTCCTATAAGGGATCTTTAATATTTCTTACACTTGTCACAATGTCTTTATATTTCATTTTGTTAAATGACTAAATAGGTGTTGGAGATCCCAATGAAAGACCTCCTATAAGGGAGCTTTGTAATTTCTTCACCTAGCTTAATTTAGTTTGTCTCTAAGTCCATATATATATTGGATGATCCTCGACGTTTACTTACCCAGATTGATAGTAAATGAAACTCTAATTTTCATCCGCATTTTAGAACAAACACTTGCCGAAGTACATGTTCAACTCCTATTGGACTTGCTTCTTGTCTTCACCTTGGTGTGTGTGCTGAATGGGTAGGATTTCATGCGTACACTCAATTACATGCATGATGCTCAGTCCCTTGCATGCAATAAAAAACACTACTAAACATGTCTGCTCCATGTCTACTACTAGGATGGATCTTTAACTTGTACGGTGTAGTTTCATCCTTGAGTGCATGTTGCACTCATTGTTGTTCTTGTTTCCATTGCAACTCATTCCTCTTCCTATGCAGCTTCATGTTCTTCCTGAGTTTGTTGCTTCAGCACTTGCAACTCCTTCTTTGTTCCATTCTCTATCTTTGCAAGATCTTCATGTCGTGTCGTCACCTCATAGCCGGAGTCTCCAAAGTTTCTTTCAGGATCAATGGATCTTCTTGAGATTGCAACCTTGTTCTGCCTCCATGTTGTCAACAACCCTCCTCTTGCATTCGTTGAATTTGGTATGTTGTATTTAGCTATTGTTCATGATGTTTGGTGGGTTCCAGTATTGTAGCAATAATGCTGCAACTCCTAGGACTCCCTTCTTTACTTTTATCAACCCAGTAGTTCGTAACAAACTTGGAAGCGACGATGTTGTATACACAAGCACTAGCTCTTGCCACGACTGTCACTTAGTCAACTGGCACAAGTTCGCTAGGAGCCTAAGACAACTTCTATGAGTTCTTAGAAGAAGCTTTTAACTGTGATGGATGAAAGCTAACTCAAAGAAGGCTAGTCTACTTGTAGAAAGAAGTTGAAAGATGAAAAGAAATGCAAACCCTAGCAAACCCTAGTTTTATCGACTAACCCTACCGGTGCAAGAAAAGCGATGAAAGCGGTGGAAATGGATGCCATTGACTCTTAGAAAGGTAGAATGAATGTGATTAAACTACTTTTGAAGTGAAATCTGGAAAGAAACATCTGTTTGTATTTTTGAGTAAGTTGGCAGAATTATTATGCATGTGCTTTAACTTATTTTTATTGTGCAGAGGTGGATTGGCGAAAGGAAATGCTTGTAGGAGGTTGGGAAGGTTAGAAGAGGGCCTAAGGGATTCCTAGCACCCTTCCAGAGAGTTTCACAATGATCGGATCTCAAGAAACTACTTTCGTGAGCTTCTACAAGAAGTCTGCAGGGGTTCTACTTGATGTTCTATAACTTCTATAGGATGTTCTGTAGCTTCTACAGGATGTTTCGAAAAGAGGATTTTGGAGGGTTGATGGAGGAAAAACGGTGGGAAAGTGGAAATAGAGGTTGGATAAGGATTTTAAGGGGTCTAGGACTTGGTGAATGAGGCTAAGGAGAGATTGGATTTGTTCGAGGATGGAGGGAGCAATGATGCACAAGAATGTAGAAATTAGGGAAAAGTTGGAAAATGTGCAAATGAAGGGAAGGAACCTTGGATTAGGGGTTGACACAGGTTGTATGATGGAGGAAGGGTAGGTAGGGATGGATTACAGGTGATCTGTATGCAATCTCTCAAAACTAATCAAGGAAAGACTGAAAAAATCAGATATCTATCTACTGTGACCTAATCTGACCTAGAAATCATAATCATGATGAACAACAAGTTGTGAATAGTAAATCATGCAAGAAATTATGGAAAGCTAAGCAAGAAAAAATCTAAATATGCAAGCATAACTAGTATCAAGTTTTCCATCTAAAAATCCAATAGTTGCAATTGCATTGAAAAGCAAAACAATGTTTTTTTGGCAGCAAGTATGCCTTGGTCTCAGCTCATGGTCCCAAGGAGGGAGAGGTAAGATCAAGGGTTGCCTGATGGCGTTTTCTGAAGGTATTTTCTGTACTCAAACTGCCAAATCAACCTGAAGCATGAAAAGCTATTTTAATCATCAAAAGCAACCTAAGTAACAAAACCATATTTTAACCTAAATAACAAATTTTATTCTAAGAATGCAGCAAAGGCACATAAAAATACACAAAAGAGGTACTGGGCACTTGGGTTGGGCCCAGCCCCAAGAGATACTACCTCCTAAGGAGGATTAGAGTTGGTGCAAATTTGGATTCATCTTTATTGATCAAAAGATAATAGTTACATCCCAAAAACTGCCTGCAAGAAAAAGCTTGAAAATGTGCTGGAATGTAGAGCTAACCTACAGACTAAAATCTAACTAACATCTGACTAAATCTTGCCTAAAATAGAACTACAAACTGGCTAACTCCAAATGAGGCCCTAATCCTTCTTATTTATACAAATTCAGGTCCCCAACGGTCCTCCTAAACTTTAGGGACTCGGCTGCCAAAACTTGCAGTTAATAGCAATCCTACTTGACTTGCTTGGCTGCCCCTTCTGATCCGAGTTTTTGATGGATAATTTGAGGTAAGGGCTCATAAATGAAGGGGAAACCTTCCTACAAATCCTCCCCCTTGTTCTTCCACGAATTTGGCTGCCAAGTGCTCATTAAAACCTTTGATTTTGTCTCAAAATTGACCAAAAAAATGCACAAAGAACCCATTAGACTTGTTGGCATAATGACTAACCCAATTTACTCTATTAGCATAAATATAATAAAAAACATGCAATAAACTAATGATAATGGTGGATTAAGTCGAATTAGGAGGCTGAATGAGCCCATATAATTACTCATTTCTGGGGCTCATCAATGTTTCTTGCTGTGATGTTGCTGCTGTCATATCTTGATGTCCTTGTTGGTGAACAACTTGATGTCTTCATGGGTAGGCAAGTCCATGGACACTTGATCAACTGCCTCCCCAAGTGTGGTCTGGACAATGTCTTCATCTCTACTCTCCTTGAAACCATTGTACCTGTACTGCTGAGAGGCAGATGAACACCTAGGATACCTAGAGATATGGGCAAACTCATGGAAAACAATCTGTCAGTTGAAAACCAACATGAACATGAGAGCTGACTTGTAACATACCTAGGTGCATGATCATGAAGGTTGCACAATTTCAGCTGGGAGGTCAGGAGACCGAATGCCAAGATTGCACAAGGCATAGTTTGGGCTATTGGGAGATTGGATGACTGCTGGAGCTACACAATGCACAGTCCAATTTGGATGTTGATTGTTGGGATTGCACAATGCATAATTCGAGCTAGGAAGCACTACTGGCCTAGGGACATATTTGTGTAATTTTGTTGGGCCAAGGAGCCACTCTCCTCCAGAAATTCACAAATTAGACCTGGAGGCTAGTGCTAGGAAAGAATACGTAAATTTGGAGAGGAAGTCGAGCCTTCCTTCCCCATATTGTGTAATGCAGCCTTGGTGAAGGCAGAGCCCAGGCCAAGGATGGCCCGACTCGCCGATGAGCAATTGAGAGCAAGTAAGACACTGAATGCATGGTGACACTAAGTGACAACATAAGTGATTAATAATTCATGCAAAAAATGAATAAAATATTCAACAAATAGATCAACATGCATGTGGTTGAGGCAGTTCACTAGTTGGGTGAACATCCGTGCAAAATAGTTTAATGCATACGATAGCAAAGAAAACTAAAACAAAGCTAGAAAAATCTAGTATACATGTAAATGAAAACAAGCATTCAAAGAAATCAATCAAACAATACTTCCACAAGAGAAAACACAAAAAGCGAAAGAAATGCAACAAAAGGCATGGGAAGTGGGCTAACCACAAAACCACTGAGTTGAATGTGTTGAATGCTCCTAGATGTGATGTGGGATGTCAGAGCTGCAAGGTTGATGTGACGAATGAGCTCTCTAGCATCCCGCTGATGAGTTTTTATAACATTGAGGTTGTGATGTGCATGCCACGAATATAGGGGAAGCGACACTTGGTGGGAGGTTTCAGAATTGCTCCTTGCATGTAACCTCCAACTGCTAAACATAGATCCCTAAAATAAGGGATGCCTTTGCATGTTGCTGTGGGAGAAGCAGCCCATGCATGAAAGTTTGTTTTGCTCAGTCCTGGAGGGAACCGGTCAACTCAGCTGCACATGCAAGAGACTATTTGACTACTGGAGAAAAATGTGCATTTATAGCTGGGAGTTGGGCTGGCTGCCCAAGATATTTGCATAATTTCTAGGCAGAGCAGCTGACTGCTGCCCAGATTTGTAAAAATTCTGGGTTGAGCAGCCTTGTTGGCGAGATTTACGCAAATACTGTTGGGAGTGTTGGTAGGCAGGGTTGCGCAATCCTAGAGCCCAGTAGGCTGCCAGAGAGGATTGCATAAGTTTTGGAGGGAAGGTTGATTGCCCTCCAGAAATGCACAATTTTCAAGGGGGAACTGCTCAGCCTGCAGCTAGACCAAGTTCGGGTGAATAGCTTCAGAGGGGAATGGATCAAGTTGTGACCGACAAGCTACCTTTGTGCAAGAAAGACATTGAATCTTGTGAGCTTGACGAAGCAAGGCAGTATGATGTGAAGGTTGGAAGGGAGGCTCCAAAACGAGGCTAAGGAAAATTTTTGGAGGGTGTTTGTATCTACTACAACACACCTCTTTTGTCAGAAATCTTCTCAAGGCTAGCATGTCTTGTTCTAGCTTTATTGTAGATTCTTAGGGTTTTGCTACCCAACACATATTGTTTCCTTGCAAGCCATCTATAGTTTATGGCCTTGTGTCCAAATTTTTTGCAAGAAAAAAAAAACCATGAAAGGATTCTGTTGACAGAGGTTACATTTTCTTTGAAGGATCTTTCTTTGAGGAGGAGGGGTCCTATGCTGGCTCTTCATGTGCCTTCCATGACAGTAAGAATAATTGTCATGCACTCTCCCTTGTAGCTGCTTTGCCCTCCTCAGCTGCACTTGTTGCTACTACTACTTTGGATTCTACTGCATTATTGGCTGCTTCTTCTTAGCCTTCTATTGCTGCCTTTTCTTTTGTTGCTACTAGTACACTCCTTGTTGTTGTTGCTGTCCAAAAACTTTTATTTTGTTATTGTTGGAACCCTCAAGATTTTGACATTGAAACAACTCTTTATTTTACTTCTCTAAGCCATGTCTCAATGAGACTACTTCATCTTGTAGTCTCTCATAACAAGCCTCCTTTATACTCAGCTGATGGATGAACCTCCTAGTCAGACTACTAGCCTCTTCTTGTTGATAAATTACTTCAAATATTGTTTTGCTCAACTTCTCATTCTCAAGCTCATAAGCTTCAAGTTTCTCATCTTACTTGATATTTGCCTTTGATATGTCCATGATCTCTCTTAGAGAAAATATCAACTTCTTTAGAGGAAGGATTCTTTCATTTAGATCCTTTTGTTCTTTATAAGAGGTGCTAGTTGAGTTATCATAGAGTTCTAAGCCCATTTTTGTGTTCATGGAGTCTTCCATAGGTCTAAGGGTTATTCCTTCTTCATCATCTAAGGATCCCTTATTTGCTATTTCTACTAGACCATGTATATCTTCATTACAGCTACTGGATGCATGGTTGTCTTTATCTTCATGTGAAGACCTAGATAATGAATGACCTACTTCTTTACATTTATCACAAGGCAATAACATACCTTCTAAGCAGCATGGTCTTTCCTCTGAGACTTCTACCTCATCAACAAAAGTGTGACGAGCAATGACTTCTCCATTTTCTGGTTCATTGCTAGAGCAACAGGGCTCCTGAGTCTCTTCTCGAGCCACATGGCTATCTACACTATGCATACATTGTATACTCTCCAACACATATGTTGCTGACTTGTAATGCCTTACTTTGTCAACATCCGACTTAGATAGCCATCTCATGATAACCTCCTTGGCTTTTACATTCTGGTCATTCTTCTCTCTATACTGAAAAGAGTGCCACATGTCAACATTCAAGGCCAGTAAACATTCCATCATTAAAACCTCCCAGACTTCATAGTGGAGCCCACGGTTTGATTCATTTAAATATGAAACACATGCTACTATTAGCCAAACTTCATTAACCACTGTTTCCCTTTGATCTACCTTCTAGCGATTAAGTTATTTTTTAAGGAACTTGGTTCTGATACCAACTGTTGGGAAACAAACATAATACTGAGAGGGGGGTGAATTAGTATTAAGGCTAATTTTAAATTCTGTATGCCAATTTAATTTTCTGATTTAACTTGGCATTCATCCATATAACCAGTAGCAATATATATTATGGCAGCAGCACTAACTCAACATACAAGCACACAAACCATAAGCATCACACACATAAACAGGTTTTTCATGTGGAAACCTTTTGAGAAAAAACCACAAAATGTTTTGTTGTTATTGATGTAAATTAAAATCACCCACTCTATTACATCAATTTGTTTTGTGAGAATCCACTCATAGGAAGCGCCAACTCCCCTTTATTGTTTGCTAACACCGACTAGTAGGAAACACCAACTCCCTCTTTTTGTAGAGACTTGTCCAGCTTACCAGAAGCACCACTTGAGGCACCGACCTCATGGATTTGTTGCAAGCACCAACTTGCAAGAGGCACCAACCCAAACCCAAATAGGTACTAAATGTTCACTGTAGTTTGGCAACAACTCTACCTAATCTTAGCTTTGATCTATGCTCACTTTGTTGTACTTTGGAGCTCTCAACAACATTCTTTAGAACCCCTGTGATCTTCTCAAAAATAGTCATTCTCATCCCTCTCCTCTCTACTCTCAATACCAATTACTCTGCTCTACCCATGCAGATTTTTCCTCTGCTCTTCATCAACATACAACAGCTCTCAGCCTTCTTCACTCCTTAGTTCACAATCTTCTCCTAGCCCTACTTCACACAACACAAGAAACCATCAGCCTTTACACATAGAGAAGAGGCACCTTCGGCCTAACACACAAAGTATTGCTCTCGGGGTCCCTTTTTTCTGCTAAGACACTGTCGACCTTTACATGCAAAACTAGCTCTCACTTAGCCTCTCAAAGTAGTGCTCACATTAAGAGAGTTTTCCTCTTAACCTCTCAGAGAAATAATGTTGCATTCCCCCTATGCTCAATTGAACTCTTGGATTTTGTTCCTCTATTGTCTCCTAGATCAATGCTACCCCACTATTGATGCTACCACACTGCGCATTGTACCTCGACATGGCCCTCCATTCTATTGTCTACATTGGACTTAGTATTTGCCACTAGATTCACTTAAGAATGGGCCTCTGACTATTTTGATGATTTTCTCCCTACTGAGAATTAATTCCTAGTCCACCGACTTACTCAAACCAGGCACAATCCTATCTATGTTGTAGCTCTCCCTTAATTGAGGCTCTCCATGCTGAGAATTTAATCTTAGTCTACCAGCATACTCAACTAAGACGCTCCATGCCTCTTCATGGCTTAAAATACTCCAACATGGCTCTTTTGTTTTTCATTTATTTCTATAATGCGTGCACGGGATATCTTCAACGACTAACTCCACTGCCTATGCATTTACTGTTCCACTGCTGACCCATCCAGCCTTCAAAGTCTTGTACTATGTTATTAGAGAATTCACACAATAGTTCTATATTAGAGCTTCCACATCGTAGCATTTTAGTGGTACAATGTTACACATTGCCAATTCTCAATCTCTAATAATTAAGACCCTTTCGATTAGCTCCTTGATGTATCTCAGCGATAATATCGAGTGTCATGACCAAACACCAACCATATTGGATACCTTTTATCAACAATTTTCATTTGTGTCATTGTGCCAGTAACAAAAAACCATTGATCGTTGATCTCTGTTTTCGTAGCTCCTTGTTTCTTATCCCTTACCATGCATTTCAAACCACAACACTGAAGGTGGTGACCGGGGGCTTGGCCTTAAGGTGCTAAGTCTTTCAACACTCTTCCTGGGGCCCTTTTCATTTGTTAAAGCACTAATATGTTGGTTTCTTATGTGTTGCACAACCAAGCGCTAACACCATCAGATCCCCCTTATCAACTTTTTCACTTGCTACCCATATGCCAGCAACCACAAATTATTGATAGTTGATTCTCGATAGGCCCCTCTATTCAGCCCTAGCCTTCGATTCTATAACATTTCGCAACTGCATGATATCTTGCATCCCGATGATTTCCAAATGTGTCCAATGTGCCAACCATCAAAAACTTCTGATCGTTAATTGTCGAAGTGACGTCATCTCATGGCATGTCGCATCCTCTAACCAATGACATGTGTCACTTACATATGGCCCATTATGCCATTCAAAACACTGAAACTGCCTACCGCATGTCCCTCTGTGCTGTCATGTTATGTTGGCATGAGTAACCACATGTCTGTTATCAGAAGCAACCAAATCTTGCCACGTGTCCTCATTGGAGCTTACTGGACACTATCATTTGTCCTTATGGGAGCCTACCAGACATTGCCATGTGTTCTCATTGAATCCAATTTGAAGCCTCCACATGTCCTCCTAGAGGAGAGAGAAAGAGGCCCTCCTATCCTTATTTGGCATCAAATTCCTTTGCATTTTTCCTTTTGGCCTTCCCGGTGATTTAACAAAAGATGCCTCAGTTCCCAACATTTTTCTATCTATTGCACCAATGCCAACCACCAAAGATCGTTGATGCCAATTCGCTAGGACCTCTGATATGCGGGATCATGAATATGCAATGCTTTCATATTCTCTTATATGAAATCACTAATATCGTCAGGACTTCCGATATGCGGGATCATTAATCGACTATTTGTAATGTTGTGCATTGCTCTTTAGGATCCTCTGATCTTCGACTATTGGTATGGTTGGCCTCCAATCTCCAACTGCCGATATGGATTGGCCTCTAATATCCAGTTGTCGATATGTCTTTTTCTCTGATCTTTGATCTCTGATCTCACTACACCTCCGATTTGTGCGACTTGCAATATGTAGGATTCTTCCCTGCTTAAGGCTTTAACACCCTGAACTTTAGCATGCCATAAATTTTGACCCACAAGTCCATTTCTAGACTTTCACATATCGATGGAAAGCTCTTCTAGAGAAATTTACAATGAAAGGGGTTTGATTAGCCATTGATCTAATCTGATACCTAAAAATATGGCTTCCACCTCACTGCTAATCTTTTGCTCTTGAACTCTCTAGACAGCTAAGAATCACATCCAAAATGTGTCCTTAGCATGAGGCCTATAGCTCCCATGGACTTCCATCTTGGGTGATCACTATAATCATCATTTTATGGATTTTGTAATAATCCTGCTACTGTGATGATTATCTTCATGAAACCTGCAATGACCATGAGATTCATTTTGGGCCATCACTACCAGCATTTGCTGCAACAAGAAATCAAACTTGTTTGGTTGACATTAATGCAAACACTCCTGTATACTGTTAGGTAATGCCAACTGCCCATCACATTTCCCCAGCATGAATGTTGACATTGAATGCCAACACACTTTCATATGCCCTCACTAGGCCACCGACCATCCACATAAGGATAATTGTCCAACAACTTCGTCGAATGTGTCCTTTCTATAGTAACTTTATCATCCACTACTTGATTTCCTCATTTTCCATAAGAGAGAAGAAATATATTAGCCCATTAGGTAGAAGTGTTCTAAGGTAAGTTAATCGAATGCTTGACCTGACAGTGCAAAGGTACCCTTGTGGGTGAGGAGAATATGTCCCTGTACTCTTCCATAACCTTATCCTATTGATTTTTCTATAGGAGGAGCCCTTTCTGGAGCCCATGGATGTGTCCATGATCTTCCCCTTACTTTGAGAATGAATCAAGAAGAAAATAAATTTCCCATTCTGGGAGATGATCTTACTACATTGCTTAGGAGAGGCCAAAGAAATGGTGGTCAGTGAGGCTACCTCTACAATATTGTATATTTTTCTGCCTAAAGAAATAATAGTAGTACAAGGTATGGACTCATACATAGCATGACACTTCCACAAGTGTGGTTCACCTAATAAAACATTACAAACTTCGAGGGGAAAAACATCACAAAATACCTCATCCATGAAAGGCTTGATGTTGTACAGTAGGCATCACTATTGGTTTATTTGAAGATCTCCCACTTGGTGGAGACACTCGATGGTGTATGTTTCTAGTTGTTTTATAAATTAATGTGTAGATTCAATACTACTCATGAAATTTTCTAAATCAGAAGACTTAAAGCTACTCTACTAATCTGCAAAATTTAATTCACCATCTAAAATAATAATCATAGACTTGCAAAAGGAAACATCACACATGGATAGATATTTATCTAGGGGAAAGAAACTGCTCAAAACCACTTACTATTTACATTGCATTAATAAAAAAATAGAGAAAAAATACAATGCTTTCTCAAGTTTGAGCACACCCTGCAAGTGTATAGTCTATCCCTCTGCCTGACTGATTGAACCTAGCCCAACACTTAGTGAATTTTAAGCCTTCCTAAGCTCCTATTTCCTTGCATTGTTCCCTTGGGGAATTGCCCCTATTTTTTAGGAATTTCACGCCAAGGAATTGTGCAATATACTTAGATCAATCTATGACTACGTGTACCACTTGTACACATGGGAATATGCTACAACGGATAGTACACTACCTTGGAATGTGCATCTCAGCTGGGTCACCTAAATTCTTTGCATGCAATAGTTATTTTGGGTTAATTAACTAGTTAAATAGTTGATCATTGACTGTGGTTGAAGTTGCACTTCCACAACTTGACCTCCATTAATTATTTTGACAGTTAGAACTAGTTAAACTCACAATATTCACTGAAATAGATTGCTACAAATTAGCAATCAATCATGTAGAACTGAACTCAAGCTTATCCAAATCAAATTTATTAATTTAACTAAGTGGCAAGAGCCATGTCTCCTTAGTTAACTACCTCCAAGTATTATGCTGAAATAGAAATTCGAATTTTTAATATAGTTTGACCAAGTCAAAGTCAAAACTAGATTTTCTTGTTGCATTTTCAATCATTTTGGTATTGTGAGTAGGACCAACCACTTAATGGCCTCTGTTGAGATGAATTTATTTTGACTCCCATTATCGATAATGAATTGTAGTGAAGCACCCTTCACCCAGATTTGTGAGTGGAAGAGACACTCACCCTCTTCTGAATCTCCACGATCACTTTTCTTGACATTGGTGGGGGAAATGGAGGCACTATGTTCTACATCAATTATGTGTTTCCCCTTGTCAGGTTCTAGCTCATATTTATAACATGCATTTGAATCTAAATCTTTCATCTTGGCCCACAATGACTTCTTTGCATGACATTCACTTGTGTTGCGAGTGGGGTTCCTATGGAATTCACCCCACTTTCCTATGTTTGTCTTCATCTTCCCATTGTTATTATTTGTTTGTGGATTCAATGAGATCTATTGGGTGGTTTTTCCTTGGATATATCATGTTTTCTATCTTTTTGGGTGTCCCTGGCCTTATTTTAGATTTGTAGATCTAAATTATTTCTTCTTTTATTTAAATTTCTACTCAATTTTGACTACATATTTATATGTTTCATTAATCGAGGAGATGTCTAGGAAATCCATTTCTGCCTAGATGTATTTGCTTAGACAACCACAATAATGGAGCACTAGAGGTTTCTTAGAGTCCTTGATACCTAGCTTCATGCATAGGCTATGAAATATATTTATGAACTCTAGCACTTCTTGGTCCCTTTCCTACCATAGTGTAGTCCATTTTAGGTACTTGTCTTCATATCTACCAATAGAGTGATACTGTTCCTTAAAAAAATCTTGGAAAAAGTCCCAAGAATGTGAAACTAAAAACAATGAGGATTCCTCCTTGACCCCTCGCTTAGAGTAAGTATCCCACCAGTCCTTAACATGGAGGGAAACCTTAAGGAGTGTAAACGTAGTATTTTCTCTATCAAAAACACTATGAACTGAAAAATATCCTTCTAGCAAATTTAACCATTTTTCTAGTGAATTTGCATCTATCTGGCCTTCAAATATAGGAATGTCATTAACTTGTACCTTAAAGTGGGCATCTCCTCTGAAGTGACTATTGGATGAAGATGTGTCTCTCATTGGTATCCATGAAGGATCTGGGAAAAATTATCCATCATCTCATTCCTTTGTCACTGAAGGGATTCTTCGAGCAAAAATTCGATAGGATCTCCACGTCCCTCATCTTTCTTTTCTTCTTCCATTAGAAGTCGTCAGGGTCAGTGAGGTTGGTCTTGCAAGGTCTCAAGTAGTTCTATTCCAAACTCCTTATATCGTGACCACGTTGGGGACATACACATAAAAATAGAGAAAGAGAAGACTTCTTTGATACCACTATTTAAGATAGAATTTTGCCTAAAGCAGTAGATTACATTAATACTAGAAATCCTTTCCCAATATCTTACCTAGAAGGTGTCTGTGAATGAATAAGTGAGAAAAATAAAGTAGACAATCCCAAGCACATTCAAATTTGCAAGAAGGAGGTAGTAGACATACCTTTTAACGTTATCTCCTTGACTCTATTTGACGATACCAACTCTCGAAAGATTCCCTACAGAGATATTTTCTTTTGGATCTCTTAGATCACTTGCAAAAACAGAAATAAAACCAACATGATCTTCTTGCAAAAAAATATTAGTGAAACATAATACTTCAATCATGTAACATAATCAAAGAAACACAAGGGATGAATGAGGAAATTCATCATTACTATTGTCTTTGAGTAGAACTGGAGTACATAGATGAGTCTTCCAAGCCTCTATCCTAGATTTAATCCCTAACCTCTATTCTCATTCCACAAGTTTATCATGGTCACAACAATGACAAAATTTCTACATAAGTTCCTTTATTATCCTTTTGACTAGTGAATAGCCCCATTTATATAGATTTTCTTGTGATTGGCCTTCATTACTCCTAGACACTTTCTTTACCGTTTTAAGGTAGTGATTAAGATAGATGAAATGAATGATTATTTTAATCGAAGTTGTTAATTTGGACTAAATCTATGCTTATCCCGTCAAATTCTCACACTATTTGGGAGCTCTAGTGAAAAGATGGTGTTGATGGCCTTTTGCTTCTTTTGAAAGAATTAGGAAGGAGTGCTTCTAGGCCCTATGGTTCAACTACTACAACTGAGAAGGAGAATTCATCCCTCAAAACATTGTTTTTCCAATTATCACTAGTCACAACTTGATCCTTTCGCTTGGAAAAGTATGCGGCTTTCTCCTTGACCCTAGAGGGTGACTTTTTGAGCTATGAAACCACTTATCCAAATGTATGAAGGAACAAAATGAAACTCATATTTGAACAAAATCACATAGATACAATGGAATGAAACTTTAGTTAATAAATAATGAATGCTGAAAACTATTTATATGTAGAATGATAGAAAACTAGCTCGAGTGATGGTAGGTTATTTCTGAGAAGAGATGTGATGGCTACATGGATTCTAAAATGTGTTACAATGAGGTTCTGAGGCCTTTTTATCATGAAGAAATGGAGATAAACCCTAAACATTTTAAAACCTTACCCTAGGAGATGAAGCACCAAAAACATATGGGCCCTAATGGGGTTAGTTGAAACATCAATTTTCGAGGGTCATAAATTTCGCATACAATCTCCATTTGGGACTCATGATAGCCCATTATAAAGGTTTATCTGAGGAAAACAAATTTCAACTAAAAATGTACTACTTGACTCATATTTTCCCATTTCCCTAATAACAACATTATTTAGGGCCTTAAAATGACTCTCGAAGTCTAGGACCCAAAAACTACTAAAATTGGAAAATCGTTGAAATAGGAAACTATGTTGAAAAACAGGAAATTGATAGCAAACAATGTTGGGGTCCAAATGGAATAGGTAGGTGGCCACCAATATCCACCTGGATCACTAAAATTAGTTCTATAATATAATTAAAAAAGAGAGAGAGGATTACATAGAGGATACTTAAAAGGGATTAAAACAATACAACATTTAGTAACTTATTGCAGATTATAAGTTTAACTCAAAAACAAAAAATTGAAGGTATGACCCATTACACAAAAGAAGTTATATATATATATATATCTATATATATAATATATATAATATATATAATATATATATATAGATATATATCTATATATATATATATATAATATATATATATATATATATATATATATATATATAATATATATATATATAATTTTTATTATTATTATTTCCTATGCAATGTGAGACTTGAGATAATCGACATACCTAACATGTGGCCTGAGTAGTTGCAATTTAGAGGTCTCCAAGCCATCAAAATCACCCAGGGATCACACTTGGTCTAGGCCACACGAGCCATTAGTATGACTGCATTTTTTCCCACGGAGTTTTGAATTGATAACCTTTACACCACAAAATACCTCGACATAACACCCTATCACTATCTTGTCTATACCTCATAAATTTTATATATAACTTAGAAAAAAGGACTTTTAGAATTAGAAAAAGAGAGAAGAAAAAGAAAAGAAAATAAAAAATAAAAGTCACTCCTTAAAACATAATAAATAAAACTATTTTCATTGAAGTACAAAATTTTAAAAAGGGTTTAAAGGAAATTTAAGTTTCAAAAGTTCCATTTAAAAAAGTAAATAAATATTATCTTTAGAGTTCAAGCTAACAAAAACTTTCTAGGATTTCAATTCAAAAATTTGAAGGACCAATTTAAATAAACACTGTTTTTTAGAGTTCAAGTTAACTAAAAGTTTCTAAGATTCATTTCCAAATTTTGAAGGACCAAATTAGAAGTAAAGACGACATATATTAAATAGAAAAATGTTTTGAGGTTTGTAATAGAAAAATATATTAAAGCACTAAATTATTAATTAAAAACGAAGGTAGGTGTAGGGAAGCAAAAAGAGTTCAGAAAGATTAAACTTTATAAATAATGTTGGTTTTTTCTGAAGAGTAGTAGGTCAAGAATTATTTAGAAATCAAATAATTTAAGTGTCAATATGACACACAAATACAATTGCAAACGAAAAGAATTATAAGATAAATCAATGAAAAAAAAAAAAATAGGAATACCTTCATCATATGTTTGACGTTAAGTTTTAAAAAAAGTAATTATTAGGAAAAAAAGAGAAATTTCTCACTAAAAAAGGTCACAATTAAAAACTACTTATACAAATCAAAAAGTCTAATAATACAAAATAGTGTGTTAAAAACTTGGAACAAGAGAATCAAGAGATCTAGCAAAATAAACTTTCTAAAAAGGATAAGAAAATTATCATTTGAAAAGTATTACTAAAAAATTGCTAGAACAAATTAGAAAGTTAAAAGATGAGAAACTTGACAATCATATTAAAAATGTTAAGAAATTAGAAAATATAAAAACTCTTACCCTTAAAATATTCATAATAAAAATCTATTTATGCAAATTACGAAGTTCAGTTATGGTAAAAAATGACTAGAAAAAAATTAGAAGTTCACTTATCAAAAAAGTAGCCTCTAATCCTTTGTGGGTTTTCTCTCTACAATTAATTACTACTAATATATTTTTAATAATACAAAAATATCTAATGGTATACATGCGCGCGCACACACTAGTACAATGATTTTACATTGAAAACTCAAGTTAAGAAAAACATGATTTTTTTCGACAGATTATTCATTAAAATACCATGGTATAATATAATATGTGTGTGTGTATCCCACGACATTTTAAACCATAAAATGAATTATCCTAAATTAAAATGCAACCATAATTTCCCAACTAGAATTACAAATCCATGGGATAAACCACCATGCATCATAAAAATATTAAAAGTGAAAATTGTATGCCAAAATTGTCAAAAATGGATGCAAAAAACAACCTTTTCTGCAAGGGTGCTTCCCCCAACCCTTGTGCAAGAGAGATTTTGCCCCACTATAACCCCCCTACTGAGTATTTTGCAACATATAGAATGTAGAGGTAGTTGTGTAATGAATATAACACATACCCAAGATTGTTCCACTAGTTGTTTTATTTTCATGTAGGGGTTTGCAAGAGCACATGCTCAAGAATTGAGGGCAATAATGCCCATTGTTCATATACACCAAGAGAAATTCTCAATGCTCACAAATTTTTTTAATGGATCTACAACATTCTTGAAAGTGTCCACCTTTTCTAGTAGCATTGTTTTGTCTTCAATCATATTTCTTACAAAATGATACTAACCATCAATATTATTTTTTGTAAAATAATAAATGGATTCTTCGTTAAAAGAATTGCATTCTAACTATTGAAATATATACTTATAACTTGTTGTACCAACCCAACACTTGAACACATCTTTGCAACCTGTTGTAGCGGCTACAACCACCCTCCAAAATTTTGTCTTAACTTCGTTTTGGAGCCTCCCTACCAACTTTTCACAGTAGCTTTCCTTGCTTCGTCAAGTTCACAGGTTTCAGTGTCTTGCTTGCACAAAGGCAACGTGTTGATCACAACTCGATCTATTCCCCTCACAAGTTGATCACTCGGACTTGGTCCAGATGTAGGCTGAGCAGTTGCCCCAAGAAATTGCACAATTCTAGAGGGAAACTAGTCTCCCCTCTAGAAATTTCAAAATCCTTACTAGTAGCCAGTTGGGCTCCAGAATTGCGCAATTCTGGAAGTCAACACTCACAGTGAAAATTGTGCAATTTTCCCCAGGAGGGCTGCTTAGACTAGAATTTGCGCAAATCTGGGCAGCAGTGAGTTGCTTTGCTCAGGACTTGCACAAATATCATGGGAAGCTAGCACAACTCCCAGCTAGAAATGTACATTTTCTCCCAACAGTCGAACAACCTCTTGCATGTGCAACTGAGTTAACTGGTTCGATTTTGGGATCGAGCAAAACAGAATTGCATGCATGGGCAACTTCTCTCAAGGTAGCATGCAAAGGCATCCCTTGTTTCAGGGATCTATTTTTGGTCAGTCGGAGGTTACATGCAAGGATCATTTCAAAAACCATCCACGAAGTGTCACTTTCCCTAGATTTGTGGCATGCACGTCACAACCTTGATTTTATCAAAACTCATCAACCAGATGCTGTAGATCTCATTCCTCACATCAACCTTGTAGTATTGACATCCCACATCACATCTAAGAGCTGTCGACAAATTCAACTTAGTTGTTTTGGGGTAAACCTGCTTTCCATGACTTGTGTTGCATTTCTGGCGCTTTTTGTGTTTCGCTTCATACAAACTATCTCTGATTGATTTTAGTGAGCGCTTGTTGTCGTTTTGATACATACTAGCTTGTAGCAGCATCGTTTCAGTTTTCATTGCTATCTCACTGCTGTCACATGCATGAAATTGTATTGTATGAACCGTCGTTGATTCAACGACTCGCTTCACCCACATGCATGTTGATCTATTTATTGAATATTTCATTCAATGTTTTCATGCACGATCAATCACTTATTTTTTCACTTAGTGTTGCCATGCATTCACTTCCCTTATTTTCTTTCAGTTGCCCATTGGTGAGTCTGGCCAACCTTGGCTCGGAATCTACCTCACCAAGACAACATTGCACAATCCTGAGAGGGGAGGCTCTGCCTTCCTCTCCAGAAATGCGCATTTATGCCTAGCAGCTATTCCCCAGGCCTGTTTTACACAACCCTGAGGGAAAATGACTGTTTGCCGATAAAATTGCACAATGCAATCACTGAGCCTATAGTCATTGCGCACTAAAATTTTGCATTGCGCAATTCGAGCAGTCAGCAGTTAGACTCGATTGTGCATTGCACAGTTCTAGTAGTCAATTAGTATCCTAGTAGCCCAGACTATGCCTTGTGTCATCTCGGAAGTCAATTTCCATACCTTCCGACCAAAATTTGAACAACCTTCATGATCAGTCAAACACGTATGTTGCAAGTCAATTCTCAAGTTCATTGTGGTTTTAAACTGACAGAGTAGACATGATGAGTAATGTTTTTGATCCCATTCAAGGGATTCAACAACATGCATGTCATTCTGCACACACATGTGATCCAACCCATTTAGCACACTCACCAAGGCGAAGATAAGAAGCAAGTCCAACTGATGCTGAACATGTACTTCGAGAAGCTGATGCACATGACCACCAACACACACTTGAATATCAACATGGACACTATGCATCAGTGTGTTGCTAATTTAGGCACACCTAAGAAGACCATGTGCATGCTATCAGGTGAGTTGGATGAAGTAGCCATACCAATGCACCAGATGCAATGGAGGCAAGAGTTCGCTTCAGCCAGATGTCACCATGGGGTGCATGCACACCATCATGGATGACCAAGCTTGGAATCAGCTCACCGCCTTCGCCATCATAAGCATGTGAAAGCGTTGGTCTAATTGCAACGGACCGAGTGTCAGTGATGTCTTGCATGCGTTGCTCAAGCCATTTCATCTCACATGAGTACATGTGCATTGTAATGTAACATCGTGTCAAGTGGAAGTTCAAGTGTTAATAGTTGGATGTAACAACCATAAAGTAGATGAAGAGTCATGAGGGTAGTTGAACTGTCACAAAGGGGAATGCTAAGGGTCACCCCACCCTTTGTTATAAATAGTCCCTCATAACTCATTGTATAGGTTTTTGGTCAGCCAAGCTTCTGGGTAGACTATCTTGGAGAGAGCTTGGACAGTATTGTAACACTCCTTGGCTTCTCCACTGCATGGAGCTAGTTCATCTCTTTGGAGGAGCAGGTCGATGTGGCTGTAATGTTCCACTATTGGGGCTAGCGAGTGTACATGGATGTATTGTATGGCTGGAACATACAATTATTTATATAATAAGAGCCAACACGTTTCATGCATATGTTGTATTGTATTCCAGCTGTCTTGTTTACTCTAAATGGCATATGTATTTTCTTTCTTATGCATGCATGTATGGACTATTCCATATGAGTATCTATGAATCTTTATGAAATGTGTTGATTGGTTTAACCATCACTTTAGATTGCCAGCTGACTTGCTTTCCAACTTGTGATGCATCTTTTCTCGTGGGTTCGCTTCCCATCCAAGTATTATTACAGGTTGCCAAGGGGCGCACTCATCTCAACCCACATGTGTTAGAACCTCTCATGCACCTTCCTTGACTGACTACAGCGGTCATACCCTTGCTACCAACAAAGTTATCTTACTTGCCTCTGTGCGAAATCGCGGTAAAGGCATTGCTCTACGACCCACTACTAAGAAACCTACACCAAACAGTTAGAGGTCTAAATGGGACTTCTTACCTAGCAAATCCCCTGACATGTTGGCGGGTCCAACACCGTCAACATTTTGGCGCTAGAAGAAGGGCAAGATGACAAGATGAGTCCTCGCAACTGTTTTGAATCTCTACACATATGTCATGACTAACTACCGAGTTACTCTTACGAAATGTATGTCTTATGGAAATGATTTCATTATATCAGAAGAGCTCTCGGATAACTTGTCTCATGAAACATATGATGGTGGAGGCTATGTAGCCTTGGTTAGGCTCACAATTAGCATTATAGGATCATGCGAAAGACATGAATTATTCGAGGAATACATGAGTTGTGCGGTGTTCATTTACACGCTTCAAAGGCACCTAATGCACTGGTGTACCACACTACCCAAAAAATACATTCATTCTCTTGTACATCTGGTCGCAGAGATAGACCATGCTTTCAATCACTTTGACCATGAAGCACTTGATCAAGAAATTCTAAAATTATGGAAAGCACCCAATGAATCCGTTGATCAGTTTTACACACGCTTTTGTAATCTTGCATACCAATTTCTTGAAGATGAAAACGATTGGGAATTTCTTTGTGGAAGATTTGAGTATCTTCTTCACGTATCCGAACCTCACTCAACACACTTCAGTGATGGAGCTTCACAATCATAGGGTTAGAACCTCTCATGCACCTTCCTTGACTCACTGCAGTGGTCACACCCTTCCTACCAATAGAGTTATCTTACTTGCTTTTGTGTGAAATCATGGTCAAGGCATTGTTATACAACCCACTGTTGGGACTCCTACACCAAACAATCTGAGGTCTAATTTGGGATTCTTATTTGGGAGATTCCCTAACATGTTGTTAGGTCCAGCACTGTCAACATTTTGGCAGTAGAAGGAGGGCCAGATGACAAGCTGAGTCCTCACATATGTTTTGAATCTCTACACATCTGTCATGACTACTACCATGTTGCTCTTCTAGAATGTATGTCTTATGGAAACGATTTCATTATATCACAAAAGCTCTCAGATAACTTGTCTCATGAAACATATTATGGTGGAGGCTATGCATCCTTGGTTAGGCTCACAGTCGGTGTTAGAGGCTCATGCAAAAGACATGGATTCTTTGAGGAATACATGAGCTACACATTGTTCATCTACAAGCTTCAAGGACACCTAATGCACTGGTGTGCTACACGTCTTGAAAAATATATTCATTCCCTTTTTCATCTGGTCATAAAGATAGACCGTGATTTCAATCACTTTGACCATGGAGCACTTCATCAAGAAATTCTAAAATTACGGAAAGCACTCAATGAATTTGTTGATCAGTTTTACACATGCTTCTGAAATATTGCATACTGATTTCCTGAAGATGAAATCGATTGGGAATTTATTTGTTAAATATTTGAGTATCTTCTTCATGTATCTGAACCCCACTTAGCACACTTCAGTGATGGAGCTGCGCAATCATAGGCAGGCACAGTTGCTGTCATAAGTGACTATCCTCCTTCACCTCATCAAACAACTCCACCACTGCGAAGTGATGTGGGAGATCATTCACACACCTTTGTTGAACTGTCACATCCTCCCACCCCACCTGTGCTTGATATTTGTGCAGATTTGGCTTGCAAGCCTGTTGGTTGTCATGTGGACTCATTCCCTCAACCTCCATCCTTGTGTTTTGCTGATCCTTTGGGCTGTATTGTCTTGTGTTCTCCCATTCCAGACTCCTCACCTGTTGTGAACAAGGATCCAGTTGTCGACAGAGTTGGTGTTATGCAGCTAACTTGTGCCATCATTCATGATGAGTGTGTGTGGGAATCTAAAGAAGATCCCATGGTGAAGGATGACTCCCTTCCAGCCATGCCTCATTTGCTTCATCCTGACATCCCTTGTGATTCTACCACTGCTAATTTACCCCGTGAAAACCCATATCTGGATGCTTCTACTTTCAATCATTCACATGACACATCGGATGTCATTTTGTCATCACAGTGTGGAGAGGACACATCTTCCTCCAAAAATCAATCCAATCTGTCATCTATCTTTCTTGAAAACACAGAGGGTGAATATATTTTCTTATGATCTACCCCTCTCCCTGATTCATCAAATCATGAGGATGACAATGAACATCTCGAATTTTCTGATGTTGGTTGTTGTGAACTATTCACTTCCTCATCTGATCATAGTGTTGATTCAATCGTTGTTAATCTATCCAAGACACTAGTCTACGATGATCTATCTGTTAATGAAGTCGAAACCCCTGAGACTATTGTGGCACTTCAGCCCGAGTTGACGGTTATGCACACCCTCACTCTCTTGCGGTTGGTTTCACTTCTGGTCAGGAAATTTTTGCTCATCATCACTCTCTAAATTGCATTGAAGATCAACTAAGCACCCATATTTCGCTTCCTCCACTCGAACTACATGATCCCATCGCTCATGCATTGAAGGAATCTTACATAGAAAGCACACATGCACAACAAAAGTGGTCTAACTTTCTCATGTTTTCTTGCTTGTCGCAGTAAAGAGAATGCATACACTCGACATTTGCACATAGTGTAGCACAACATCATGGCAGATCCATAGAATGCATGTCATGCACTTTCACTCATCTTTGTTCTATGGTCACCTGTAAGCTCAAAGTGTGTTTGTCTTCACTGTTACATCTTTCTTGTTTCTTGGTTCACATAGCTGTCTTATTCGTGAATCATGCCTTCACCAACATGGGTCAACCAATGCGTTGGTGGCTACATTGGAAGTATCACTTCACGTGAGATTACCCATGCACTGTTAGCTTAAGATTAGGAGTAGTGTTTGCTTTTGCGTTGTTTTCTCGCATGCTTGTTTTCTTACTAGCTTTGTTTATTTGTTTGTCTGCTCACTTGTTTGCTTACTTTCTTTTCTTTCAATTTTTCTTTTAGTCTTGCTTTGCTTTGTTGTTTATTAGTTTGCTTGTTTCGTTTCACAGGGTAGTTTCACATGAAACCATGTATGACTCTTGAAGCGAGCTGGGTAAAGTACAAGAGGCCTTGTACTTCTATCACTACTTGGTTATCTGTCATCCTGACTCTATATGAAGAACTTATTACTTTTAGTCCATGATACGTCAAAGGAAAATACATACTATTTGAAGTGAACCTTGGTGAAAACACAATGCTTGCATGCTAACTAGTGTCACCTACTCTAGTCGGTTGTTTTTGGGTTAACCTTTGTCAGCTCAGTCCAGTAGAGTAAGGTGAGGGGGGAAACCTTAATAGGCACATCAGAGGTATAATAAACTACTTATCTGCTAGAACAACCTCTTATGCTCTCAATAAGTTGGGATCCCTCTTCCGCCTCTGAAATGAATAAGTGTTATGCATAGTTACAAAAATGAAAAAAAAAACGTAAAAGAAAAGTTTGAAAAAAATGAAAAATGAATAAGGTGAAAGAAGAGAAAGGCTTCCCGCATAGATAGGTGGTGCAAGTAACTCCGCCAGGGTACTGACCAGGCTCACTGGTAGTGGATCCATGCTTGTGTTTCTATGTGACTCCGTCGGGGTATTGTCCAAGCCTGTTGGCAACGGAGCGACACCAGAGATGAAACTAAGACTATGACGACTATACTACTTGTGCACCAATATACCTCTCAACCCCAATTGAAACAAATATGTTTCCTTGTCTTGGAATGTGTGTCAATTGACCAAGAGCTTGGAAGGTGCTACATCTTACAATCAAGCTAGTGTGGGAACCAAAAGGAGCTGAGAACTAAACAATACTTCCAAAGGTTTTAGACTTTCTTTTCACAAACAAGGTCCATTCAGAGAGCTGGAGTTCTACCAGTGTGTTGCCAAGTGATGTAGCAGCTACAGCCACCCTCCAAAATTTTGGCTTAACTTTGTTTTGAAGCCTCCCTACCAAATTTTCACAGCAACTTTCCCTGCTTCGTCAATTTCACAAGCTTTAGTGTTTTTCTTGCACAAAGGCAGCCTGTCGATCACAACTCGATCCATTCCCTTCACAGGTTAATCACTGAGACTTGGTCCAACTGCAGGTTGAGTAGCTCCCCCAAGAAATTGCACAATTCTAGAGGGAAACGGGCCTCCCCTTTAAAAATTGCGCAATCCTGACTGGCAGCATACAGGGTTCTACAATTGCGCAATTCTGGTAATTAACACTCATAGTGAAAATTGTGTAATTTTCCCTAGAAGGGATGCTCAACCTAAATTTGTGCAAATCTGGGTAGCAATTAACTTCTCTGCCCATAAATTGCACAAATCTCCTTGGCTACCAGGCCAGATCCCAACCAGAAATGAGAATTTTCTCCTAGCAGTGGAACAACCTTTTATATGTGCAGCTGAGTTGACTGGTTCCCTCCGGGACCAAGAAAAGCAAACTTGCATGCATGGGTTGCTTCTCTGAAGGAAACATGCAAAGGCATCCTTTGTTTGAGGGATCTATTTTTGGTAGGTTGAGGTTACATGCAAGTATCATTTTAGAAACCTCCCACCAGGTTTCGCTTTCCCTAGATTTGTGGCATGCGCGTCACAACCTCGATTTTATCAAAACTCATCAATCAGACGCTGCAGATCTCATTCTCACATCAACCTTGCAACTCTGACATCCCACATCACATCTAGAAGTTGTCAGCAAATTCAACTAAACTATTTTAGCGTAAGCCCGCTTTCCATGACTCGTGTTTCACTTTTGGCACCTTTTGTGTTTCGCTTCGTACGAATGTTGCCTGCTTGATTTCAGTGAGCGCTCACTATCATCTTGATGCATACTAGCTTGTACCAACATTGTTTCAGTTTTATTTTCTATATCATTGTTGTCACATGCACGAAATTTTTTTGCACGAACGTTCACCGATTTGGCGACTTGCTTCACCCACATGCATGTTGATCTGTTTACTGAATCTTTCATTCAATGTTTGCATGCATGATCAATCACTTCTATTTTCACTTAATGTCGCCATGCATTCAATTCCATATTTACTTTTAGTTTCCCGATGGCGAGTTTGGTCAACCTTGGCCCAAACTCTACCTCACCAAGACAACATTGCGCAATCCTCAGAGGGAAGACTCTGTCTTCCTCTCCAAAAATGAAAATTTTTTCCTAGTAGCTTTTCTCTCGGCCTTCTTTGCGCAATCCTGAGGGACAGTGACTACTGGCCCAGAAAGTTATGCAATGCAGTCAATGAGCCTACAGTCATGGCTAGCTAAAATTTTACATTGTGCAATTCTAGCAGTCAGCAGCTAAACTGGACTGTGCATTGCACAGTTCCAGCAATCATTCAGTCTCCTAACAGCCCAGACTATGCCTTGCATAGTCTTGGAGTCAGTTTCTTGATCTCTCAGGCAAAATTGTGCAACCTTCATGATCAGTCGGATAGGTATGTTGCAAGTCAATTCTCAAGTTCATTTTAGTTTTCAACTCACATATTGTTTTCCATGAGTGTTTCCATGTCTCCAGGTATTGCAGGTGTTCATCTGCCTCTCACCAGAGAAGGTATAATGGTTTCCAAGAGAGCAGAGTCGAAGACATGTTTAGAGAACACTTGGGGATGTAGTCAATCAAGTGTCTACGAAATTTCCCACTTACGAAAATATCAAGTTGTTCATAGACAAGGACATCAGGATATGACATCAACACCATCACAGTGAGCATCATCATGAACAACAGTTGATGACAACATACTGAATGCAACAAACACAATGAATGAAACTAATATGAACTCAGATAGGAACACAACAACTTACATATATAATCATAAACACAGAGATGCAATAGAAAAATACTTCATTTCATTAATGGAAAAATATTGAACTATGGTTACAAGCAGAATGGAATAAGATAGCTCGGGCTATGTTAGCTTATCTCTGAGGAGAGATGTGGAGGCTACATGCCTCTAAATTGTGTTACAATGAGGCTCACAGGCCTATTTATTATTGAGAAACAATGGAAAACCCTAGACATCCAATGCCCTAACCCTGGGAGATGAAGCGCCAAAATTGTGGGCCCCGTTTGGGTAAATTGTTACATCAACTTCCTGGGGTCGTAACTTTGGCATACGATCTCCGTTTGGCTATCATAATACCTCATTTCGAAGATCTCAAAGAGAAGGCCAAAAACAAACTCAAAAGGTAGTTTGGGACTTTCTCAGCCTCTCTGTTTTCCCTAAAACACCATTTAGGGCCTCAAAATAGCTCCAAAAGTTTAGGACCCAAAAAACTGCCAAAAATAGTAAACTGTGCTACAATTAAGGAAACTGAAAAGTTGAAAGAGACATTGTTGGGGGTCCAAGTGGAATAGGTAGGTGGCCACTAATATGCACCTGGATCATTCCTCCCCCCTTAGGAAGCAATGGTCTCCATTGCATTGAGTGCCTCAATGAGATGGGGAAACTTCTATTAAACCTAGTCCCTGGTGAGCCACTTGCCTTGGTGAAGGAGTTGGCAAGCTTTGAAAACCCGATATAGTTGGATCTTCTGGTGGTGAGTGCTCTTGATCTGTGCGTCGATGATCTAACCAGTGGTGGCTTGTCCCATGCTGTTTGGTTTTAGCTCTATGGACATGAGTTGTTCTGCAATGTCAAATGTGTCCAGCAATGGTGGGAAGTATGGCTGAAGGCAATCCACATTGAACAATGGGTGCAGACCAAGGAAAAGTGGGATGCTGAGCTTGAAGGCATTGTCACCGACAACCTTGGTGATGGTGTATGGGCCATATCGGAGCAGATGAATCTTGCAGTGGGGCCCAGCAAGGCGATATTTCTGCAAATGAATCCAAACTCTTTCGCCCACCTGCAAGTTGTATGGCACTTGATGTTGATCATGGCGCTGCTTGTACTTAGCATTTGATCCATCTAATATATCATGGGCCTATTGGTAGATGTGTTGAATTTGCTCAATGAAGTTGTTAGCCCTTTCAACTTCGGACTGCACATGAGGCGAATCTACTTGAGTGGTTATAAATTGTATGGCCACATCAATGGGGTACAATGGCTGAAATCCCAGCCCTACCTAAAAGGGGTTGTGGCCTGTTGAACTGTGGAGAGCTCTATTGTAGTTGTGCTGAACATAGTGGATACTTTCATCCCATGTGCATGGATGCTTCGAGTTGTACATGCGCAGAATGTGTACGATCATTCTGCTCACAATCTCTGTTTCACCATCAGTTTGGGGATGGAAAGTTGTGGACTTAGTGAGTTTTGTATCCAGCATCGACCATAGACTGACCAAAATGCACTCATGAATCTACTGTCCCGATCTGAGATAATGGACTGTGGGATCCCAAAGTGTACCCACACTCACCTAAAGAAGAGCTTAGTAGTGGTCTCTACTGAGATACACTTCTTGTAGGCCACAATGATGGCCATCTTAGAGAATCTGTCAATGACCACAAAAACATAATCATTGTTGTGCTTTGTAAAAGGAAGGCCCGACCTATAATCCATGGACACAGATTCCCAAGTCTGGCTAGGAGTAGGTAGAGGATTATACATGCCTTACTTCTCAATGGCTGGTTTGGAAATGGCACAAGCAGTGCAGGATCTAATGTACTTCCTAACATCCTGACGAAGTTTCAACCAATAAAAGTACCTCTGCAATTCCGCTATTATTTTCTCTACTTCGAAATGTCCAATGACTTGACTGTAGTGTGCCTCCCAAATCATCTTGGCACACTCACTTGAAGGAACACATACGTGTCTCAAGTGGCATAATAGTGCATCCTGAAGGTGAAAATTTGGAACCTTCTTCCCTTCTAGGAGTGTTTGGTATATGCTGTCGAATTCAGGATCGCTCTTGTAAACATGTGGCCACCCTAATCTTTCCTGCCCACAGGAGTCGAGAACAGTGATCAGTGCCATGACCAATGGTTTGCTGAGGCAATCAATGACATTATTGGCGTTGTCCTTCTTATAGTTAATGATCAAATGGAACGGTTGTAGATAGGAGGACCATTTTTGATGGAGATTGTTCTGTAACTTCCCTTGTGTCTGTATGAACTGTAGAGGCCGGTGGTCTATGTGGATGACCATTTCCTTCCCCATAATGTAATTCTTCCATTGACAACATGCCTATACAATGGAATACATTTCTTTGTCGTAAGTGGGGTACTTTCAGACTATGTTTGAAAGTGTCTCACTATGGTAAGCCACTGGATTCCCATGTCGGAGGCATCTGTCTTAATCTCAAATTGTTGTTAGAGGTCTGGTAATGTGAGCACTGGTGCAGAACAGAGGTGATTCCTCAACTTAGGGAATGCTCATTGTTGGGTTTTCGACATAAGTTTGCTTTCACTCTGCCCTTGGTGACTCGACTTAAAGGCCAAATGATATGAGAGAACCCAACACGAACCTGCGGTAGAAATTGGAAAGAACTAAAAAGTTGCGGAGCTATTTCATATTGGTTGGTTCTGGCCAATCTTGAATGACTTGTATCTTGGATGGGTTCACATGTACACCCTCCTCATTAATGATGTACCCTAGATATTGAACCTAGGTTAGGCCAAAGTTGCATTTATCCAATTTAGCACACAACTCGTGTTGTCGAAGGGTTTGAAGGACTGGCCGAATATGGTCGTGTTGCACAAAAATTGTGACTTTGACATTCTGAAATCAATATGAGTCTGTCACCACTAATACTTACCTCCTTTGCAAGTTTTAAACCTCAGTTCTGCATATCAAGCCTTAAAAATAAGAGAAAGACCTTGAAAATCTCTAAAACTCTGGTTTCACACTTTCTCTTAGCATTACCTGTGCTACCGCACCTATTGGTCATGTCCCCTGTGCACCTGACCGCTCTTTATCTATGTTATAGGTGCGAACCCCTGTAAAATTTAAAAAGGCGAAGCACATTCTTAAAAACTCACTTTGAGTCATTTCTGGAAGCTTCTAGAGAATCTTGAGGTGGAAAGTTCGCTTCTTGAGGGTTCATGCATCCCATACCTTAAGGAGCTAACCCCTTGATGTGAGGAGCTTATCCCTTTGAAGGAGGACTCTATCCCTTCAATGGTGGGCCTGTAACTTCCTTCCTTTGCCCTATAAAATGAAGCATTGGGCTGGTTACTTGAGAGGTTGAAAGTTGAATATTTTTTAGGGTAAATGTGACTGGAACTTAGTCTTCCTTATTGAGTTTTTGAGAGGAGAGATTACATACCTATTGATCTCATTTGGGAGAGAGTGAGGCTTGTCAAAGTAGAGGATATTCCTGTTTGGACCCTGGGAAGAGCTTATACAGCATCAAGGCACCAAATTTGTAAATTTCTTCTATATCAAAGTTAATACAATTAAGTTTATTTTTCTCAATAAGCTGTGTTTTATGGTTTATTTTATGGATTCCTTGATCACCATGATGAACATGATTTATTATATTAGCTATGCAGGTGTTATTTGATGTGTGCTTGTTTGTGATTGCAAATTCTTAAAAGGAAACTCTTTTGAAGTTGTTGGAGCATGGCTACCACAAACTAACATTGGACTTAAGGTAGGGTCTAAAACACCTCTTTAGTTTTTATTAATGAATCACAATATGTTTAGAGAAAGGTAGATATGCTTGTCCTGCTTGTTGCTAGATATCTGTTGATACTAGGGACATTGGTCTTGTCCGGAAGAACGATTTATACGGCCAACAAATTGGCGACTCTGCTAGGGACTGGATTTGATTGTTTAAATTTTCCTTTGTCTTTGACTTGAGAAACTTGATTTTCTTTCTAGTTTTTGCTTGATGTGTGTGGGATTAGGTAGCTTTTAGGTCCTGTATTGTTTTTTGTTTTTTAGAATTTTTTACGAAGACCGCACGTTCTGTTTGTATTACAGTGCGGACCTCCCCGCACTGTTACTTTGCTGCATAGAGTGGTACTGCACCTGGTTTTATAGGAAGCCTGCGGACCCTGTCAAAATTTTTGAAAAACCTAAAATCTTTTCGTCCAGTTAAGTTTAGGTTCTTTTTATTACTTTTAGTCTCTGCCCAGATCTACGTATATCCTGTCAAAAGTCTCTCGTGAGTAAGTTCCATTGGTGTTTTATTTTGGATGAATTTCTAGAAGTTTTGCATGCTTGGATCGGTCTTCACTCGGTCTTTGTAGTGACTTCAAGATTAGAAGCCTAAGAAACCTTAGATATCCCTAGTATATTTTGTCTTCTTGATGAGTCTGGCTGGTTTGTGAGATGTTCCCTTGGTGAGAAATAGATTTCATTTCTCTTTGCAAATCTTTGAACGAACTTGGTCATAAGTTGTGACTTTCATTTTTATAAAGAAAACATAGTTGGGTGTTTTTGATTGATTTGTTATTCTGAACAAATTAATCCTTAGTTTACTGAATAACTAAGTAAAACATCCTCAAAAACATTTGATTCTTTTATTTCAAGTAGTTTTTAGGAGTTAGATCTCAAGATTAGGTTTTTCATAGTTTTGAGTGTGTTTTCTAGAAATTTTAGTTTCTCTTTTGAAAAATTGTTTTTTGTAGTTTTGAGTGTTGAAAAGAAAAGGGATTTATTTTGTGAGCATAATTAGTAGCTTCCTTTTGAGTTTGTGGAAAAAGACAAAAAGTTTTTCTTTTCAGTTATATGTTGAAGGAAATATTTTTTTAAGGAATTGCATTCTCAACTCTTCCTTTAGCTAGAGATTCATTGAAAGGAAAAATAATCGTTTATCATATTAGGTGCATTTTTTAGTGCTTTTTGGAGTCAAGTCTTCACACCATCAAAGTTTCATCTCCATACCTTTTGACTTAAGAAACAACGAATAAAAATAATGCTTAATTAAAATTCATCTAGCAATATTTTTATTTCTAGGGCTCTTATTACCAACATAGCTTAGGCTAGTATCTTGGAGTAGGGAGTAGTTAACTCTTCAATATAGTTAAAACAAAAAAGTAGCTTTATCTTGTAGTAGGAAATAAATCCAATTGTAATTGATATAATCTGGGAAGCTCCTCTTAAAGGATTCAATGATGAGATCATGTCCGAACCTTTGAGACAATCAAGTCTGTCTCATTGGGAAAGATAGAAGATTTGCGCATATTAAGAATGGTAAACCTCAGATTAACCATTGTCGAGGAGCCTGGGGTCACTTGTTGGTAAATATTGGATTAATCATGTCGAGAAGCCTTCAAGGGGATTGAGCTTTGCTACTCTACCCTTGCGCATAGATCGGATCGTAGACTGTTCCCCCAGTTGTATTTGTTATTATTGGTAACCATAGTGACCATAATCTTAATATTGTTTCCTAAGGTGATGGTGAAGGATGGGTCTCATTGTACCTGGAGTAGACATCATCTAGACTCACTTGGACTCTCTGGGGGTTTCTCTTCACTCGAGACGGTTTCATGAAGAAACTTGTGCCAGTCTGTTTCATTAAGCAGGTTGTTGGGGTAACTGTTCCAACCGCCATTTCTGTATTGAATTCTGCGATGTTGGATTTCATCACCAACTAGTGTTTTTGGTACAGAAAGTTACTATTTGTGTATGGTTTGAACTCTTAGATTGTTAGGCGTGTGATTCAATTGTTTGGTTCTTTAGAGACTTTAGGTGGTTTTATTGAGATTTTCTGTTTGTGTGTGAAGTGATTACATATTTAATCGTGGCTAAATTACCGAGACAATCCCATAGACTTCGGGGGTAGCCTCCCAAATATACATCAAGTTAGCTTGAAGGGTTAAGAGCTCTTGTCACACCTAGTGAAAGTAGAGTTGCGTCTCTAGAGGCTTGAGAATTATCTTTAATTATTCACCCTGATTACCAAGTTCCAGCAACAGAGTATATTTCTGAACCAATTTCATTTTCCGAAGTTAGTGGTAGCATTTCACCTACTAGTGAATTAATTGAGGAACCTAAAATTTCTGAACCTGAAACTGAACCTGCTGCTACTCCATCCTCAGGATTTGTTTCTCCAGTTTCTAGTGGTCCTGGTTCACCTAGGGTAGGAAGTGTCATTACCCAAAATCTTCCTTCTGGACTCATTTCTATTGAAGAACTTCTTAGTCCGGACAAAGATATATATCTCCCTGAAAATCAACCAACTTTAGAAATTAGGGAGCGTGAATCAATCTTCTGCAGTCCTTTTCGAAGTGATGCTTCGTACGTATCATTGATGAACATTTTAGAAAATTCGGGTCTTGCTTCTTCACCACCTCGTATTCCTTTTCATCCTACTCCTAGAGGCTATTATCCTCCTTTAAATATGTCAAAACGGTCATCCATGTTTTCCCGAACTCTGAAAACATTTTTATATGGCGGTCCTTCTGTTCCTTCTGGGTATCATTCACTTTTCGGTACTTTTTAAGGAGAGTCTCCTCAACCCATCGAACATGGGGTATCAACTGGTAATAATGAAACTATGCCGTTGAGTGTAGAAGAAATTCTTATGATGTCTGGGGCTATTCCAAATCCGCAACCTCAAGGTAGTCAATTACCGCCTAGAGGGCAACCTCAAGGTAGTCAGTTATCACCTGGGGGGCAACCCCAAGGTGCTCAATTACCACCTGGGGAGCAACCTCAAGGTAGCCAAATACCACCTGGGCACAACCTCAAGGATAGTACATACCTTTGGGATAGTACATACCTCAAGGCCAACCCCAGACTCAGTATATACCTGAAGGTCAACCCTAGTATCAATATATACCTCAAGGTCAACCCTAGTTTCAGTACGTGCCTCAAGGTTATCAACCTCAAGGTCAGTACCCAACTCAAGGTTCCCAACCACCTTCTGGTCAACCATTTGTTCAAGGAGCTGAAAATGTACCTTTCAATTATCAGTCCTACACTCAACCTGGTTATGGTCCTCCATATGTTCAACCTGTTATGGGTCCTTACCCCGGAATGAATATGGTGTGGGATCCATCTCAAACTCAACAGATTTTGCAACCCAATGTGCAGTTGTCATCTCAACTTGGACAACCTTTAGTTTCTGGTCCAACCCAGCAACTTGTCCAACTTACCATCCAAACTTCTGCACCTGGTGTAGTTCATCAGTTTCGGCCTAGTTCGCCTCGAACTCCAGCTCAAACGACTGCTGCGACTACCGCTGAGTTAAAAGGGCCCCCTCATCATATAATGAACAATGAGTTTACTATGGTAGATGACAACAAATTAATTGGATATGGAATGATCCATCTATCTTTAGCAGCTTCTGTTCAATCAACCCCACCTACTTCTCGAGTATCGACAGCTCCGGTTTCTACTGTTCTTGTATCAACTCCTTAGACCTGTTTACCCCAGTCTGGACCTACAATTCAGACTTCAGTTCAGATGCCTATAGGACAACCTGGTCCAAGTACGATTGTCACAAGTCAACCATAATTCACTTACCAACCGTACCAAGGATAGTATCAATATAGTCCTGCTGTGCAAAACCCAGTTTATCAGTATCAATTCTACCCTGGGTATACATATCAACAACCTCAATCTCAAAAACCCCAGTTTGGTCTGGTTAATCCTGGTTTTCTGGGAGGATATAATATTCCTAATGCAAATCCAATTCTAGGTTATCCTGGATATCCTCCTCCTGGAGCTGGTCTTGTGACCCAAGGTTTTCGAGACCCTAACTGTCAGTTACCGTTTATTGCAACTTTGGATTTACCTAACTTGTCACACCTTATGAATGATCCAATTTATTATCTTTTGTACTGGCCGCCAATGGCTAATAAGTTTCCCAGTGATACCTCGAAGTTTGAGGGTAAGCCAGGAGAGCATTCGTCGAATCATGTGATGACTTATCACCTCTAGTGTGCATCAATTTCCATTATAGATGATTCAATTCGCTTACGGCTTTTTGAACACACTCTAATTGGTCTCGCGGCCAAGTGGTACATTGAGTTACCACGAAGCTCTTTTTATAATTTTAGTCAGTTAGCTACTTCATTCTTAACTCATTTTTAGTTGTTTGTCAGATATGACAATGGCACGGAATTATTAACTTCATTAAAACAATCAACATCTACATATATTTCAGACCATATTCAGAATGGTGACGTCGACGACGTTTAATGAAAGTTTTTATCCCAGATCAAATATTAGCAGAATGGTTTGTTAAATCATTATTACCTAAAATCACTGAGGATGTAGCTAAGGCAGGAGTAGTTACTGAGGAGCAAGTAATTGCTTAGGCTCAGTACCTTGATCTCATTTATATGTAGTCGAGTACTTTACACGAAAAAATCCCTGACCTTCCCAAACAAAATCAAATAATTGCAGTTCCTTTAGGGTCTCATGTCGCTGATGGTATGATTGGTTCAGATAGTACCAAGAGTAAGAAGAAATCTGCAAAGAATTCTTCTCCTATTATAAATTTACCAGATTCCCCGACAGGAGAAGATTCCGCTGAAGTTCCTATAGATATTCATGTCATAGAATCTTGTACAGTCAAATCAAAATCCAGCGGTAAAAAGAAAGGGAAGAAGAAAAATAAACAAAACACAAAAGAGAAACCAGATAAAACTAAATCTACTGACGAGAAATGTAAACCTCACTATCCTTGTCTCATTTGTGACGAGGAGCATTTTACAAGAGATTGTCCACATCGAGTTGAGGTTTCAAAAATCATCAAAGGTTCTCAAATGCCTGCTGTCTTGAAGGATCCTTTTCTTAGTAAAGATAGTAAGATGATAGGTTCTTCCTCAAATGCCTTAGAAGAACCAATTATGATGATGCCCCATGTTAGGATTGCGACGCGATTGCAAGATTATGGTAGTAAGAATCTTGTTGGTGGTAAGGAAGCAGAATATTCTAATTCAAACCCATCAACTTCAACTCCTTTTGGTTCTGATCTGCTACAGATCGAGAAACCTAACCCAGACTTAATAATCAAACCGCCTGATAAAGGTATACTTCGAAAGTTAGCTTTCAATCCACATGCGAGAGCTACTCAGAACTATAACATTGTTGAAGATTTAGCTATATCCCTTTCAAAAATGTCCGCTTTGGAGGTGCTTCAATCATGTCCAACACAACATAAATTGCTATTGTCTGCTATAGGAGCTGTTGATATTCAGGATTCCAATCTTATAATCTTTGATTTAGAAAGTAGTACACCTCGTCTACCTCATCAAATGGCTTTCTAGATCCCAGTGTTAGTCAAAAATAGACCTTGTTTTGAGACTGTGATTGATGAGGGAGCTTCTACGTGTATTATGTTGATTCAGTGTTGCAGATCGCTTGGTTCTCCTACACTTAATCAATCCCCGACAATTTTAAAGGCTTTTGATGGCCGGGGGTTTCATCCTTTTGGCATTATGTAGGATTTACCTATAGGGGTAGAAGGCAAAACTATAAATCTAGATGTGGAAGTGGTTGATGCCCCTCTAGATTACAACCTTCTTTTGGGTCGCAGTTGGTCTTACGCTATGACTGTTGTTGTTTCATCGGTCTTTTGGCTTATTACACTTCCTCATAATGGAAAGATCATTACAATAGACCAGTTAAATTATTTGTCATCCGACCCAGCCTCTTTTGATAGTATTCAACATGTTGGTAAAACAAATATCCCTTATAAGGATGTTGGAGTGGGATTGATTAAAGATTTTGGTTTAGTAGGAACTTTTTCATTTCCTCCTCCTAACGTATCACCTTCTTTTGCAACTATTCATATGATTTCATCAAACACTATTGCTTTTGATGATCCTTGGATTGTGCCTTCCGATTCTGAGGTGGACTCATTTGGCGATGCAATGCCCTTGAGTCCCTTTGAAGTTGCATATCAGGAGGTACAGTTGTTTTCCAACTCTAGTTCAACCGAAATTGATCCGATGAATGTGGTCCATGGGGAGTCACTTTCAATCTCAACCTCAGATTCAATGACTCTTTCTAATCCTGTTCATACTGATGAGCAGATTCGTGAACTTTTGTCTGTTGATTATTTACCATGGGAAGATCTTTATCATCGATATTCGTTTTTACCTAAGCTTGATCATTTTGAAAATGATTGCTCATCTATTTTTACCATTGATTATGTTAAGGAACCAGAGAATCCACTGCGACATCCTGATTCTGAGTTGAATTTGGGAAATATTTCTCGAACGATTTCTATTGACATTTCAGTGAAACCCAGAATTATTGAAAACATTCATATAGGTGCTTCCTGTACGGACGAGGAAATCCAAACTTATAAAGCCCTATTTCAAGAATTCTGCGACATGTTTGCCTGGTCATATGAAGAAATGCCAGGAATTGATCCATCAATTTTTGTCCATGAAATTAAAACTTACCCAGATGTTAAACCTATCTGGCAACGTTTGCGTCAGATACATCCAAGAAAGCTATTGCTATTAAAGTTGAAGTTGAGAAATTACTTCGAGCAGGTTTCATTTATCCAATTCCGTTAACGGACTCGGTATCAAATATTGTTCCTGTTAACAAAAAGCAAGGAACGATAAGAATATGTATTGATTATAGGGATCTTAATCAAGCTTGTCCTAAAGACAATTATCCAACCCCCTATATCGATCAAATTATTGATGATTGTGCCAGCAGTGAGACGTTCTCCTTTATGGATGGATTTTCTGGTTACAATCAAATTAACGTACTCCCTGCTGATCAACCTAAAACGGCTTTCATTTGTCAATGGGGGACATTTGCTTATTGCAAGATACCTTTTGGATTGAAGAACATCATAGCAACTTTTCAAAGAGCTATGTCTTACACATTTCATGACATCAAGCACATTGTGCAGCCTTATCTCGATGATTTACCTACTCATTCATTATGTAGAGCCAATCATCTCACTCATTTACAATCCATATTATGAGATGTAGGCATTATCGAATTAGGCTAAATCCACACAAATGTGTTTTCTTTATAGAAATGGGTCATTTACTGGGATTTGTTGTCTCAAAATCCGACATTCATGTCGATCCCTTGAAGGTTGAAGCTATTGTCAAATTACCTCCGCTTTCGACTCTTCACCAACTCCAAAGTTTACAAGGGAAAGCAAACTTTTTACGTCAATTCATTCCTAAATATGCCAAGATAGCGAAAGGTTTTACCAAGTTGTTGAAACAGAATACTCCATTCTTTTGGGATGAGATAGCTAACAAATCTTTTGATGCACTTAAACACGCGTTGACCCATGCACCATTATTGCATCCTCCCAACTACAACCAAGACTACTTTTTGTACCTCGCCGCTTCTCATTCCACCATTGGGATGGTTTTAGTTCAGGAAGATGAATTCAACAATGAACATGTGATTTATTATCTTAGTTGAACTCTAAATCCGATTGAGCTTAAATATTCGCATGTGGAGAAATTGGCCTTGGCAGTTATTCAAGTTGTCCAAAGATTTCGTCATATCTTATTACATTCTGACTATAACCCTATAATGTATATTTTTACTAAACAATTGCTAGGGGGCAAGTATTCAAAATGGATTGTTATCCTGTAGGAATTTGAGTTGGAATTTGAGAAATCCAAGGCAAAGAAATCTTTGGTTTTTGCGGAACTGATGTGTGATTTCCCGCATATTGATACTGAAACTGTGGCGGAAGAACCCATTGTGGATGAATCCTTGTTTCTTATCAGTACTCTTGATCCATGGTATGGAGATATAATTGTCTATCTCCAAACCAAATATTTTCGGCCTGACATTTCATGATCTCAGCGAAGGAAAATATGTTTCCCTATCCCAATAGTACAATATTATTGGTGATACACTCTATCGTCGTGGAGTGGATTCTGTTTTCTGTTGTTGTCTAACTCATGAAGAAGCTGAAAAGGTTCTGAATGACTGTCACTCTGGAGCGTGTGGCGGTCATATGTCTGGGTATGCCATAGCCCAAAATATATTGCGCGCTGGTTATTTCTAGCCATCCTTATTTAAAGATTGTACTAATGCAGTTTGGAAATGCCACAATTGCCAAATTTTTGATCGAAAGATGCGTGCTCCACCTGCTCCTTGCCACCCTATAATTTCCGTCGGTCCTTTCGCAAAATGGGGTATCGACTTTATTACATGCAGTGCTCACTCAGTCGGGGGGCATACGTATATCATCCTTGCGGTAGATTATTTTACCAAGTGGGCCGAGGCGATGCCTACACTTTCAGCAGACGACAAAACTGCTGCAATTTTTGTTTTCAATCATATAATTGCTAGATTCAGTGTTCCTCAAGCGATTATTACTAATCATGGGAGTCATTTTGGAAACATCATGATGACTGAACTAACAGATCAACTTGGCCTACGTCACGATAGCTCTACTCCATATTACCCACAGGCCAATGGTCTGGTTGAAGCAATCAATAAAGTTCTAGTCACTGTGATCCAACAAATCATTGGTATTCATCGGTTGAATTGGCATAACATGTTATTTTCAGTGCTTTCGATGTACCGAACCTCAATCAAAACATCAACTGGTTTCACTCCTTTTCAACTAGTTTACGGGTTGGAAGCAGTGTTACCCATTGAATGCGAAATTCCGTCATTGCGAATAGCCATAGAATTACTCCCAGCCACTTTCGAAGAGGAAAAATTTTTGTTGTACTTAGCGCAGCTAGATGAGATTCGACGTGATGGTGCATTAGCAATCAAGTCTCATGCAAAACGGATAAAAGCTCAGTACAGTCGTAATGTTACACCTCATAATTTTTTGGAAGGAGACCTAGTTTTATTATAGGATCATGAAAATTCATACGCATGTGGCATGGTCCTTTTGTTGTTAAGTGAAAGCTGGCAAAAGGGGCCTATGAATTAGTAGATTTTGACGGTGTCTCTTTAGGTAGACCCAGAAATGGGCTTTATCTGAAAAGATATTATGCTTATAGTTTAGTGTGGAGATTCTTGTTAGAATAGTTTCTTTCTAGTTGGTGTGTTTTACATTAGAAAGCGTGCCTAGTTTAGAGAGTGTTTTATCATTATTCTTGCTTATCTTGATTTTACTCTTGATATTGCAGATGTCAATGTCTTCTCAAACATACGTTGGTTTCATTGATGGTACACGGAACATTTCTTCCGCAACTTGGGTTATCTATTCACCTTCTGACGAGTTAGTATCTATGCATGGGGTAAGCCTCGGTCAAACAACAAATAACATTGCAGAGTATAGTACAGTGATTGAGTTATTATCTCAATCCATCTCATTTGGGATTCGGAGTTTGATTGTTAGGTTGGATTCTGAACACATTATATTACAACTTAATACAATTTATGCCATTAGAAATCCAGTGTTATTAAGATTATTTTTGAGGGTTTGTCTCTTGGAACGTGAATTTTACTACATTGAATATCAACATATTATAAGATATTTAAATACATTAGTAGATGCAGTTGCTTCTCGAATGTTAAATAGACATTTGCAATAATCAAGACAATAAATTTAAGAACATTCCATAAACATGTTATACAAGATAGCCAGTAATAGTGATATATCATAGCATAGAAGTGTGTCAGATATACATCGTCTTCGATCATAGGTTGAAAAACACCTTATGATTAGCAAAAATGATAGCACAAAAAGATATAAAATGTCATATGAAGTCTACAAGGGCAATCATCTTATCCCTGATGATGATCACGATAAGAAACCACTGCTCAGGCCACCCTACAAAGGAACCTCCTAAAAGGTCTTGGGACCCCAATCACATAGCATTGTAGCCTAAGAGGAATATCATCTATACTAGTCTCTAGGATATCTACTGTCAAACGCTCTAGATGATGCTCCAATTCGGTCAGGGTCTCTGCTGATTGGTCCTGTGGGGTCATTGTCGTGGCAGTAGGGTGTCTTCTCTCATAGGGCGGGAGAGCGGCTGGTTGTCGTGGACCCACATCTGCATTTAAAAAATTTTACTGTCAGTTTTGGATGATTTAAAAACAAAAAAAATTAGTTTAAAAATTTAGAAAATGTTGAACGTGATTTTACCTGAATCAACCCATTGTTCTCTTGGTGGAAGAGCCATGTCTGGATCACCACGATAATCCATCCTAGCTTATGGAAAGTCCTGAATCATGAAAAGTTGGTTCTCCAACCAATGAAAATACTCTAGTGGAAATCGGACAACCTCTGTACCCTTCTCAGGATGACAGTCCATGACTGCAACCCAGCGCATAAGCTTGGGATCTCGGGGAAGTCCAAACTCAACCGAAAGATGTTGTGGGACCAACATAGGAACCCTCTCTAGGCCAAAGCACACAACTAAGAAACCATATCCAAAGTTCTTTAGTTGTCTGTTCTTTGCCCTAGTCAATTGGCCTTTCACATTCACCAACACGGCATCGCACCAGTTGAATATGGTGCGTCGAAAGTAGTCTACTACCATGCACATTTGGGAATCGGTAGCTAGATACAATGTTGCGCTTCTGCATAGTCTGGTGACAGTAAATGCAATCACTTTAAGTTCAGGACAGGTGATAGTCTGAATATCTATCCATTTGTCCACAGTTTGGACATTACAAAACTATAGTCGGAGACTAACGACAGACTCGCCACTTGGCCTAGTGCCAAATAGAGATAATACTTCACCTCTCTTCAGCAAACCAAGTAGGAAATAAATTTCCTCTGGCTTGATTTCAAGCTGGTGGCCACCAATTATGAAACACTGGTCCTGTGTGCTCCACCTATCAACCAACCATTACAGAAAGTCTACTTGAGCCCTCATGCCTGGTATGGCCGAGAATTTCAATAGTATGCATGCTCTTAATGCATGTATTGAAGGTGGACGAATTAATGCGGCTTGATCCACATCTTTGTGTTTCCATTCCCACGAAACAAGCATCTTGTATATCTACATTGCAAAAAATTGGTGGATTAGAATATTGTAATTTCAAATTTTTTGGGCGGAAATAGAAAATTAGGTTTTTGAAAACGTATTTTGTCGGGTCTGCACATGCTAGTTAGGGATAGTGCATAGGTTCACACTATTCCTTAAGGGTAGGTGTGGGACCCTGATTTTTTCTTGTATATGAAAAAGTCGGGGTTCGCAGGGGCCACATGCTGTGCCTGCGGACCCCCATGCGAGCGATTTTTTAACCAAATTTTTCCTTAAAAAAACAATTTTAAAGCCTTAAAATGAAAATTAAACGGTTGAAATGAAAGATAGGGATGGTGTGGATTACCTGGAGAGGACGGTTCTCAATTCCAACGGTCAAATTTTCCGCAATCTTCACAGGAAGTTTTCTTACTAAAAGCTCTTACTTTTCACTCTAAAGTCAAATGGTAAAAATGAATTTACAAAAGCCCTTTTTATAAGCTTTTTTGAATAAATGAATTTTTAATTTGTTTATTTTTCACTTTAAAATGGTCACTTTTGATGCATTTTTATTTATTTTAAACAGATATGAGTAATGTTTTGAGTTTTTGTGCAGAATATTGGGTTTTCAGGGAGAATTGATAATTTTCAACAAAGAGCATACTTTTTCACTTTTTCAAACTCTTTCAAAATTTACGAAAAAGCGAAACATAGGAGTCCTCTTTAAGCTCTTTTCTGACTCGTAAAATATGAAAAGATTGTCGAGTTTTTCTTTTTAAACTCATTAAAATGGAATTAAAAGGCTGGTCCACTTACAACTCTTTTCTGACCATATAAACATGAAAAGATTGCCGAACTTTTGTCGTTTCAAGTTCGATATTGGTAATAAAACGTGGTGTTTTCGATTGCTTTTTTACGTTTTCATATTGAAGGCACTAATTATGAAACGTACTCCTTGATCGTAATGATCAAGCAGTTCTCTCAAGTATCATTTTATACTTTTTCGAGCTTGGGAGACACAAATTTACGAAAAAGGACAACCATGGAGTTTTCTTAAGTTTTTCTTATGACTCCCTAAAATTGAAAAACACCTAGTTTCTCCTATACTGGACTCGTTAAAATTTAACAGTAAAGGACCTATTCAATTTCAAACAGGAATGGACCACTGCTTCTTATGGTTTGAATTTTAAACTAAGTTGGACTCATCTAAAGGATGAGCTTATAATCAAGCAAATGTTATCCTCCTCAAGCTCGTAAAAAATAAAGAGTTACTTGCCAGAAATGGTGGGGGAAAAGAGAGAAAAATGAACCTGTTTGTTATACTTTGCGTTTAGAAAAGTAGATAACCAGTCTTGAACATGACACTTTTTGTTCACCTGGGTTGGGAAATCCTTTGCCTAACAGTTAATCAAACCATATTGAAAGTCTTCAGCTAGTTTCTGGGTATTAGCTTTGGGTCAATGTCACCAAACCATCTGCAGTGTCGTTATGTGTTCAAGAGATCAGTTCAAATAAACCATTCGTTTGCAAAATATCTATCATCCATCTTGACCATCCCTGAGTTAGTCCTTGCCAAATATTTTTCTTCAAAACTTGATCTATGATTTTGTGTTGTGGGCTTGCCTACGACGGATCACTTTCTATCGACTCCAACTCATTATCTAGAAAGATGATCTAGGAATCATCAGTACCTTGGAATCTGCATGCCTCAATGGAAGGTTTCTCGCCTTTGATGACAAGTTGCATCATTGACCTTTGATCAAAAGATTCTGTGAGTGTTTGACATCGACTCATTTATTCAAATTTCATGGATTGTATTGAGTACTTTGAGAGCCATTGACATTACTGGTGGTTTCTCTCAGACTTGTTAATAGTTCACATCATTGACTAGTAATCAAGTGGTTTCTACCATGTTTGACTTCGACACATTCATTCACATGGATAAAATCGTACTAGTTCGGGAAGCAGAAATCAAGACCCTGGATCTAGTTTCCACCATCCAGGTTGCGAGGAATTTTTTCATTCATTTTACAGTGGACTATTCATAAACAGATGGCTGCACCCATACTATGTCTACATATGTCTATACTTGTGATGTATTACAAAATCATTCCTGTATCAGAGCAGTTTAGATAGTTTTCTAGTCAGTTTTGATCTGAGTATGGGAATTCCTACCTCAGGGATGATATGTTCATATATATAATATATATAATATATATAATATATTATATATAATATATATATATATTGCATTGAATGTTTTTACAGGTTCCGACTGAGGTATCCACAGGAAGATCTTCGAAATGATAAAGTACTTCACTCTTCTTAGATGAAAAAAACCATCCTCATCTATTACAAACTTCACACTTTAGGGGGAAATCTGTTGCACAAAAATTGTCACTTTGACATTCTGCAATCAATATGAGTCTATCACCACTCATACTTACCTCCTATGCAAGTCTTCAACCTCAGTTCTTCATATCAAGCCTTGAAAATAAGAGAAAGGCCGTGAAAATATCTAAAACTCTGGTTTCACAATTTCTCTTCGCATTACCTACGGTACTGCACCTATTTTTCATGTCCCCTATGCACCTAACCACTTTGTATCTATGTTATCGGTGCGAACCCTTGTAAAAGTTAAAAAGGTGCAAGTACATTCTTAAAAACTCACTTTGATTCATTTCTGGAAGCTTCTAGAGAGAATCTTGAGGTGGCAAGTTCACTTCTTGAGGGTTCATGCATCCCATACCTTAAGGAGCTAACCCCTTGATGTGAGGAGCTTGTCCCTTTGAAGGAGGACTCTATCCCTTCAATGGTGGACCTGTAACTTCCTTCCTTTGCACTATAAAATGAAGCATTGGGCTGGTTACTTGAGAGGTTGAAAGCTGAATATTTTTGAGGGTAAATGTTGCGGGAACTTAGTCTTCCTTATTGAGTTTTTGAGAGGAGATATTACATACCTTTTGATCTCATTTGGGAGATAGTTAGGCTTGTCAAAGTAGAGGAGGTTCCTGTTTGGACCCTGGGAAGAGCTTGTACAACATCAAGGCACCAAGGTTGTAAAGTTCTTCTATTTCAAAGTTAATACAATTAAGTTTATTTTTCTCAATAAGTTGTGTTTTATGGTTTATTTCATGGATTCCTTGATCACCATGATGAACATGATTTATTATATTAGCTATGCAGGTGTTATTTGATGTGTGCTTGTTTGTGATTGTAGGTTATTAAAAGGAAACTCTTTTGAATTTGTTGGAGCATGGCTGCCACAAAGTAGCATTGGACTTAAGGTAGGGTCTAAAACACCTCTTTAGTTTTTATTAATGAATCGCAATATGTTTAGAGAAAGGTAGATTTTCTTGTCCTACTTGTTGCTAGATATATTTTGATACTAGGGAGATCGGTCTTGTCCGAAAGAACGATTTATCCGGCCAACAAGTGGACGTGTTCTTCCCAACTCTGGCTGAAGATTAGTATTTCATCTAGATACACCACCATGAATGTATTGGTGAAGGGCCGCAATATGTTTTCCATTAATATCGTGAAGGTTTCAGGGGCGTTTGTCAATTCGAACGACATCACCAACCATTCGAAAAGGCCCTCCTTGGATTTTAAGGCAGTCTTCCACACATCGGGGGGGGGGGGGGTTCGAGAGGCACCCGGTGATATCCTGACTTCAAGTCAATCTTGCTGAAATATTTGGCCCCCTTGAGCTGGTCCAGAAGTTCATCGATCATCAGGATTGGGTATGTATTGATGAGCCTCTGTATTGCAACAAAGATGTTGCAACTCCTAAGGCTACTGACTTTAATTATCAACCCAAGGTTCAAAAAAACTTAAGAGGTATCGACGCTATATGTGCATCATACAATGTCTCCTTCCTTTGCTGTCATGATGTAATGGAGTGCATGTACTGAAGTCAAATCCTAAACTAATTGCAGAAAATGAAATGTTCGAAATGGAACCTTAACCTATTGCAAGAAAGAAAATACAAGGAAAGAGACTAAAATCAAATGCTAAAACACACCATTTTCTAACTAACTACTAAGAGGATTTGCTTCAAAAGAATTCTAAGTTAACATGTATACAATCCTACTGTCCTAAGCATGCAGATTTAAACCATCAAACCTTCTGCTGTTGTGCATGTAAATGAATAAAATAAATCTGTTTTTCTTTTTTGTCTTTTTTCATGTGATAGTGTGAAAGCTAATCTCTTTTGGTGATGTAGTAGGTGGCTTGGAGATGATGGTGAATGGTCAAAAGGCTTGGGAGAAAAGTAGGGACCCTTTGTTATCTTCCTAGAGCCTTTTTCCTCACTTCAGCCTCAAAACAAGGTTTCCTATAGGATGTTACAATATTTCCTACAGGATGTCCTAAAAATCTACATGATCCCCTAAAAACCTACACGATACAACCGAGAGCAAAAGGATGGGTGTTGAAGGTGATGGAAATCTTAGGGAAGGTGGTTGGTGGATGGAGTGAGACAAGGGAGTTCCTAGGACAACTTTAGAACTCAAAACCAAAGTTGGGAGATGGATGGATTTGCTCAAAAATCTCGGAGAAGATTCCTTGTGAAATGATAAAATTGGTGAGGGTTTAGTGAAAGAAAGTGAGGACCATGGGTGGATGAAGTTAGGATGAGGTTGCTGACTATGAAATCTATCTATACTCTTGAAACCCCTGCACTGCATCGAACATTGACATTTACCCAAAAATCATACAAACAAGAAGAATTTCAATTATCTAAAGGAACCAGAATTTCATGAGCTAGATGTCTACTTTATGGATGAGGAAAACTTTGTAGAATGATATAAAACATTGATGAGATCTAATGTAAGACTGAATATAGAAGAAATGGAAATCAAATCCTACCCTTGAAAACTAGAAAAATGCTAACCTAATTGTGGAGCAAGATTTTTAATTGGTATTGATGACATAGAGGTCAATTAGAGGCCTAATCCCAACTTCAATGATGATTTTTCTCAATTCGTGCTCAAAACAAGCTTTCCTACAGGATGATATAGTGATTTACTACATGATGTACATATTTAATATAATTCATCGAATGACCAAGAAAATCAAATCCAAATTGGATGGGACAACTTTTTTATTAACTAGGATGTCTTAGGTCCTGATTCTAGGTGGAATAACTCAAAAAGACCCCTGTTAACCCATGCTAAAAAATAGAAAAACATTACTAGTTGAAAAACTAGAAATTCGAGAACTAGTGCGCTAGTAAATCTAAAAAATTCCTAACCTAATCAAGTACAAATGCAATGGGGTAATTTTTGTTATGAAATAGAATGTTTTTTTGATCTAATGCAAGTGGAAACAACTCGATTGAAGCTCATTATCATGCTCTAAAAAATAACAGAAATTCAATATTCTTTGCCACAAAGAAGTTCTAGAAATCTAGATTTGAGAATAAGAAGACTAATCCAATCAGTTCAATGACTACTATGAACTTCCAAAGCTATTAGAAGGATGAAATAAAGTTTTTGATCCTGCAAAATAACTTTCATTAACCATTTAACTCAATCCTACAACAGGAAATCATTAATACTAAATGTAGAAGTAAAAAGAAATAAAAACTAGAGATGCATGTGAATAAGTAGTGAAAAGAAGGAAAGAAAATGATACAAAAGGGCTCTGAGGTTCTTGGGATGGCCAAGCCCAAGGAAACTCAAATACCTATGGAGGAGAACAAGATTTAGAAGCTTAACATGACACCAATATTCATTATTCCATCAATACGATTACATCCCTGCAATAAAATACAATGGAGCAACAAAAATACGAGTTCTCTCCACAAGAACACTAATGAAAATCTATATCCAGAGGAAAATTCGACTTGGTACTTATACAAAATGGTTAAGAATCATTCCCCATGAATGGAGGAATATTTCCCCACCAAAATCCCTTGATTAGTGGAACACATTCATAGATTTTCTCAATCATTGGAGTTCCACAATCTGTGCCATAATTCCATAATATCTTGTTGATTTATTATTTATTATTGATCCTCCTATAGTAGGGAACAAGTCCCCTAAATTATCTCCTCCTCCAAATCTTCATAATCTGCCCAATATTCTCATAATATTCCACAAAAATAAATAATATTAGGCACAAATATCCAATTATTCATAAACATTCCTACTGAATATATTAAAGTTGAAAATAAATTATCTAATGTAGAAAGAGAGGTTTAATGTGCTGAAAGATGGTCATAGGCCTTAATTTATGTTTTAATTTAGAGGCATGGGCCTTAATTTATGACTAATTTAGAGGCCCATCATACCCCTTGCTGAAAGTGTTGCTCATCCTCTAAGCAACTTAGTGGCCTCATTGGGCCTCATCCATGGTCTGGGTGTCCTCCTTCTTGTGTATTAAGAATCTTGTTTGTACGTTCTGCAAGGGCAAGCCCAAAAAGATATTTGTGCAAAGAAAAATCATTGTTTTTTGAGATCATAATATGGCTTTCATGGCCTTATTCAAGATGAGTTCTTAAATATTTTTCAGTTTAGCAAGGTCTTCCACACCCTTATCAACCTTCTTCTACCTTGTTCTACCATTTGGACACCTCTAACACCTTGAAAATGTATTTATATGAGGAGTAGGACATCTTGTAGTAATTCCTATCAAAACTATAGGAAACCCTGTTAAAACTAAAAGATACCCTTTTTGAGCATAAATGATAGTTTGAGTCTAGGACAGGCCCTCAACTTGACTCTCATTCTTTTTTCCCATTTTTAGGCCTTGGACAAAATCTAGAAAGAGATTGGAGACCTCTTGGAAAACATCTTTTTATCACTACAGTTTGAGTTTTGTTTTGATGATGAATGCCTCATTTCCTTTTTTTCCTTATTCTTCTCTCTTGTGGCCTAGATGACTGCCTAATGACCTTGGAGTTCTCTGAAAAAGATCTGCCATCTTGGGGTTTAGCATAATTTGTTCATTTCTTCCCTTTTGTAGCAACATTTTGCCTTCTTGTAGTAGTCATTTCTCCTCTTTCAAGGTATTCTAACTATATGGGAGTGATGAGAAATGATGGAGACGGATTGGATGATGATGTTAGGGCTCAGAGGGAGTAGTGTAGGTTTGTGAAAATGGAGAGGATGCTATGTTTGTTTTTTGAAGAATGAAATGGGATGGATGAACGATGAATAAATAGGGAATATGAAGTGGATGGAGGGCTTGGAGTGTTGTGGTGACCTGGCCTTTGTAAAAATCTCTTCTTTTAACTGTTGTCCTCATTCCTTGAAATAATCACGCAACACATATTTCATTAAATTTGGAATTAAATAATGGATCTAGAATTTCAAAATAACCAAAAAGTTCAATTATATTAACGTCCTTGTAATAAAATTTTTCCAATTTTAACAAAATATGTGTTACGCTTCATAATTTGACTTTTCAATATTGCATGAGTAAGGGAGTGAGCTGAAATTAAATAGTTGAAGGAACCTGAGATTGTTGACCCTTCCTTAGCTTATAAAACCTCATCTCTCATGCATTGACAACAAATTTGTAACTATAATATGCTCAAGAATATTGCATACATGTACCTATCTGATGGTTGTTGGAGAGACATGCATGCTGCTGCTAAGTTATGTTGATGTGTAGGTGTTGGATGGTGATGGTGATGATCTTGATGCAATTGCTAAGCTCTGGAGGAGATTCTTTGACCTCTGGAGGAGCTCCTTTGACCTCTGGATCTCCATGTTGAAGCTGACTACAAATCTCTGGCTACTTCATCATCACATCCCCTCAATTTTTCAAAGTAAAACATCCAATTATGCCTTGTGAAGATCTCTAGTACAGGAGGGTGTTGATGAAGCCTCAATGTGTTGATGGGCCCCCCTGCCATTTTTCTCTGATGGATGGAGTTTTGTATATGTCTAATACCAAATTTTAAAATTTTGTGTATACAATTTCCTTATGTTGCAATCACTTTCAACAAACTAGAAGGGTTTTTTATGTTCCGTTCACTTGGAAAAATGTGGGGAAATGTAGAGCCTACCTCCTTAACACTACTTGATGAAGCAAACCTCTGTTTTTCTCTTTTAAAATTGTTCACTACCAGTCCTGTAGGTGTTGTTTTGTATCCCGTAGGATCTCAGGGAATCCTGTAGCTTTTCAGGATAGCGACTTGTTTTGTCCATATCTCCCAAATGGTAGAATGGATTGACCTAAACCATTTTGAGCATGTTTACATCATCATTATGCACCTCCCTATAAAAAAAAATGGTAAATGGATGCACTGATCTCGAGAAAAACAAAAAATGGTTGAAGGTGATGGAGGCCGATTCTTTGGAAACCATGCACTAGAATTTTCTGAAATTGATTGGGCATGTTACCATCATCCATATCCATCTCCCCATGAAGCATATTTTTAAATGGATGCATGGATATTGAAAAAATGTAAAAATGGTTGTAGGTGATGGAGGCTGATTTCTCAAAAAATGTGCACTAAAATTTGATGAAATTGCTTGAGCGTGTTACCATCATCCATTTTCATCTCTCCCTAAAATAGATTGGAAAATGGATGCATGGTTTTCAAGTTATGGTAAAAACAAATTTCTGCTCTATGTATTTTTGTATCCTATAGTAAAACAGAGCATCTTGTAGTTTTTAGGACAACAAGAAAACTGAATGGTAGAAGCTTGAGAATGATGGGTATGGTGAAAATAAATGAGGGTGATGGATTGGCATGGCCTTGGCCTTGTTGGAGCATTTGAGCAAAGGAGGGTAAAGTCAAAATTTGACTTCTTTTGACTAGTCTTGACCAATTTTCCTTTTTTACCAACTTGCTCTCGTTGCTTGCAGATGTTGGAGAGTACATGCATTCATAAAAGAGATGCATGGAGCATGGATTTTTTTTTTTTTTTTTTTTTTTTTTTTTTTTTTTTTTTTTTTTTTTTTTTTTTTTT